>JAJOZX010000601.1:1302500-1328385 GCA_023014485.1 Bathynomus jamesi
GTGGTTCAATCGTGACATCGCTTCGGCTATCCAAAATAGGAAAGTAGCGTATAGGAGGGCGAAGGCCAATCGTTCCCACGAGAACACTGAAGCGTATGTCCGCCTGTGTAGGGAAGTGAAGGCGAAGGTTAGGCTAGCGAAACGTAACGAAGAACTACGGGTGGCAAGCCTCTGCAAGGGGAACCCTAAGGAGTTCTTCAGTTATGTTAATAGTAGAAAGCCCATTAGAAGCATGATAGGTCCGTTAAAGGACGGAAGTGGCGTTCTACGAACCTCCGACGCGGACATCGCTAATGTGCTTAATGAGTACTTTGGGAGTGTTCACCAGGGAGGATACCCGCGTCATCCCCGAGCCAGGCGTGAGGCACGAAGGTGCTGGCCTGGATAGTGTTAGATGTACCGCGACAGTCGTTGCCGATAGAATAGACAAACTGAGCGCGTTTAAGGCTCCTGGGCCAGACCAGTTTCTCCCCAGAGGTTGCGAGAAGTGCGCGACCAGGTGACCCCACCTGGCTACAGTCTTCAACAAATCGTTGGAGATGGGCCAGGTGCCTGGTGACTGGAGGGAAGCCAACGTGACCCCTATCTTTAAGAAAGGGGATCACGAAAGTCCAGGGAACTATCGTCCCATTAGTCTCACTTCAGTTGTAGGTAAATTATTAGAAGGGATAACAGCTGATAGGATCGTTGACCATTTGGATTCCTACAAGCTGCTTGGGGACTCCCAACATGGGTTTAGACGGCATAGGTCGTGTCTCACCAACTTGCTCGAGTTTTTCCACGTCATGTTGAGTGAGTACGATAAGAGTAGGGCGATTGATATATTTATCTCGACTTTCAGAAAGCCTTTGATAAGGTACCTCACCGCCGGCTAATGGCGAAAGTGCGCGCGCTGGGTATCGGTGGGGAAATAGGTAGGTGGATTGAAAACTGGCTGAGGAATAGGCGGCAGAGGGTGGTAATTAAAGGTGCTAGTTCGGGTTGGGCCTCGGTCACTAGTGGGGTTCCTCAGGGTTCCGTTTTGGGGCCACTGTTGTTTATCATTTACATAAATGATATCGACGGTGGCATCGTCAGTCGGATCGCCAAATTCGCTGATGACACCAAGCTTGGGGCCAATGTTGGGACGCCCGAAGCGATCGAGGAACTGCGTGCGGACCTAGGTAGGATAGGAGAGTGGTCCGAAAAATGGCAAATGCCGTTTAAGTTTGGTAAATGCAAAGTGATGCACATTGGCTACGCCAATCCCAAGTCGGACTACTCGATGTTGGGTAGTAATATCGAGGTGACTGATTTAGAAAAGGACTTGGGTGTGCTAATTAGCAGCGACCTTAAGTTTACGAAACAGTGTGTAGAGGTGGAAAAGAAATCCCAGAAACTATTGGGTTATATCAGGAGGCAATTTCAGTTTCGGAACAAGGAGATTGTGCTCTCACTGTACAATTCCCTTGTTCGGCCGCACCTGGAGTATGCTGTGCAGTTCTGGTCGCCCGCCCTCAGGAAAGATATTGAGAGGCTGGAGCGAGCTGCAGGCGAGGGCCACAAAGTTAATCCCTTCCGTTAGGCATATGGGCTACAATCGACGGTTACGCGCCCTGAACTTGTTTTCGCTTGAAACTCGGAGGCTGCGCGGTCAACTGATCGAGGTTTTCAAGCTCTTACGCGGGTTGAACGATGTCGATTTTAGAAGTATGTTTAGTTTAAATGATAACCCAACTCGTAACAATGGTTGGAAGTTGGATTTGAAAAGGTTTAGGACTAGTGTGTGTGGGAATTACTTTACGTATAAGATCTGTGACACATGGAACAGGTTACCTTCGGAAGTTGTGAACAGTTCCTCTGTGGATCAGTTCAAGAAAAGGTTAGACCAAATCTTGCACACTATTTGAGTGTGTAGAAAATTTTCCGTGGCACCCGTTGCCGTTGGTACCTCCTCGGTATGGGCCGCAAGGCCTTTTGAGGTACTTCTTTTCCTTGTAACTCCTTGTAACTCTCAGTGGTTATAAATGTTATGCACATTCCTTCTGGGTGTTGTAAACTTTATACTTGGGGTGTGACAGCACTCCGGTCCCGAGTCGTGGGATTCTAGAGAAATTGGCTGCCAGTTCCTTTAGGTTCTCTCTCTCTTTCGGGAGGGCGGGTGAAGTCTGTTGTACAATCCTGTCCCGTGGGTTACTAGGACCCCATCCCATCCCTACTCTGTCCTTTTAGCTTACGTTAAGGATGTTCTCCTCTGACTGCAAAAAAAAAAAAAAAATCTTAGTATTAAGTCTTTTTCTCTTCTTTTACTATTAGGACCCTACTGCTACCTCATGCGTGGGAAGAGAGGCTTTGGAACCTCTATAAATAACACCATTTAACGCTCGTAGGTTGTGAGAGACTGGGATGGAGGGGTCCCAGGCGTAGGGGCGCGATGAATGGAGTGTGGCTAGTGCCCCGTTAAGCCCATTCCTAACGCGTAATGGCCTGACCAGCCCCCTGCGACCGTTCTTTGGTGACCAATTGATGGTGCTTGGCTGTACTGCTCTGAGGTGAGAGAGCTTTACTGCCCAGCTGGCTGCCAGGCCAGCGTAAAGTCTCGGGCGTAGCCTCTGGGTCTGGTGGGATATCCCTTGAACACTGGATTCTAAGAGTCTGGCCGCTTGTGAGTGACTAGTAAGACTTAGTAAGGGGCTGCATCTCGCTGTCGCTCCTGGCGGGAAATCCGTGACGCCTGCGTCGCGAGTGTTCGTCAGTTGGTAGCTGCGACACGTTTGGGACTGTCCGGCCCTGGGGAGACCCTTGGTCGGTGCGGCAGCAGCGAGAGGTGTAGTCTTCTCGATGGGATGAACGTCACTTGCAAATAGGCGGATGCGTCTACGCGCGGGAAGAATTCACCGCCCCCCTCCTTTTTTATATACTGGTCAGAACGTTCTTGATAGTTTTCATTGCTAGAACGCTTTATCTTATTCAGAGTATTCAGAGTTCGAAAAAAAAAAATGTTACAGTGACTGGACCGCAGAAACTGAAGGCTGCTTCGAGAAGATCAACCACTCCAGCATGTGCCGCCTTTGCGAACTCATGCAGTTTTACGAGAAGCTAGAGGAGAGGGTCCGGCGTCTAGAGTCGTCCAGGTAGGCTGTTGGAGGTGTGGCGGTCACTGACACGGCTGCGCCCTCCACCCCAGAGCTCATTCATAGGATAGCTGCCATGGAAAGGCGGTCCAGTGATGGACTGGACAGAGCTCGGGACCGCGGAGAAAGGGTAGAGGTGCAACCGGTGACCAGGGTACAAAATCAGTGTGAAGAATCGCCAGCGACCCACAAGGAATGCACAGAACCGCGGCGCAAGGTGGAGGGCAGGGAGGGCGCAAAGAAGGGGCCGATAGAGAAGGGTGGGAAGGGGCCGATAAAGAAAAAGGGTGTGAAGGAGCCTACTGATGGCCCAAAGAAACCGAAGGATGTAGCTACCGGTCGGGGTGGGTCGGGTGGTGTAAATGCGGCTGAGTCTATGGGTGGCGACGGGTATCGAAAGGTCTCGGGCAAGAAGGCTGCGAAGCCGAAGCCTGAAACCCCGGTTGCCCCTGTCAGGACCTCCAACCGCTTTAGTCTCCTGTGCTCGAAGGAGGAAGACACCGTTTTGATTGGGGACTCGCAGATCAGGGGCCAGAAGTATTTGCTTCTGCAAACTGGGACAGGAGGAAGGTAAGGTGCTTACCTGGGCGGGGAACGGTGCACTTAAGGAAGGAGCTAGAGAAGCTGCGCGTGGCTAGTCGGAGGACTGCGATCGTTGTCCACGCTGTTGGCAACGACCTGTTCCTCAAAGGCGGTAGGGTAGGTTCGACAGAAGGTATCATCACCGAGATCATGTCTCTTGAGGATGATCTAAAACTGAAGACAGACAGGGGAATGTTGATGGGTATTTTACCGCGGATGAATGCTAGTGACCACGCGCTCAGTAAGGTCACTGGCATCAACGAGAGGGTGCAAGACTTGTGCGTCCCGCTGGGCGTGAGGTTTGTTAACCCCTTCGACGCGTTTTCGGGTAGGTGGGACCTTTATCAGAGGGATGGTGTCCATCTCAATGTTAAGGGGAAAGGTGTGCTAGGCACGCTGCTTGACCGGCACCTATACCGTATGGTGAGGTCAAGCACGGGGATTGATGATGGGCCCCCACCTGGGAGATGATGTTGAGCCGCTGGCGGACGTACCTTCAACTGAAGAGTGCGTCCATGTACAGGTGGGTGACTCTTTCCCCGTTGAAGGGGGCTCAGCCCCCTGCGGAAGCTGCCCCCTCGTTGGTGAGGGACTCTTCAACTCCCGACAGCCCTGGCTGTTCGGGAAACGGGTCGTGCTAGGGGGCGGTCAGAATAGGGAAGGCTCCCTCCGTGCTGTGCTTTTTAATGCTAGGTCGATTAGGAATAAGTTTTGCGAGCTACGGGCACTCTTAGCATCAGAATAGCAGGATATCGTTTCTATCACCGAGTCCTGGATTCATACTGATCGTAGGGACTACGTTGGGGAGTTGGAGATTCCCGGGTATAGAATGTTTCACAAAGACCGCGCCCGTGGGAAGGGGAGGGGGTACTAATATACGTGAGGGACACGTTGAGTCCGGTTGACTGCCAGTTCCCATCGAACGGGAGCTGCTTGGCGTCGATCTGAACGTGGGAAGGACGAACTATAGGTTAATCTTGGTGT
Source organism: Bathynomus jamesi (assembly GCA_023014485.1). Taxonomy (NCBI): domain Eukaryota; kingdom Metazoa; phylum Arthropoda; class Malacostraca; order Isopoda; family Cirolanidae; genus Bathynomus; species Bathynomus jamesi. Next base: position 1,307,180 of record JAJOZX010000601.1, read on the forward strand.
ACAGACCTCCGCATCTCCTCCTCGAGGAGGATACAGCCCTGTACACTGAACTCCTTAGCCTGCTAGGGGATAGGGTGTGTGTGTGTAGTTTTTAGGAGACTTCAACTGTCGCGGCATAAAGTGGGAAGATAGGACTGCTGATGCTGAAGGGAGGAGGCCAGTTGACTTTGCTGGTGAGAACTTCCTCACTCAGTGGGTCAATGAACCTACACGAGGCGAAAGCGTTCTAAACTTGGTATTCACGACCGAGGACAACCTCGTCACTGGCCTCACCGTTGATGAATCGTTGGGCGGGAGTGATCACGGTCTGATTAGGTTCCGTGTCTGCGTCCCTAGGGTGAAGCGTAGTAACTCGAAAGGCAGTAAGCTCGATCTACGGCGGGCGGACTTTGTTGACCTCCGGGATAGTGTAGGCTGAGATGGGGTTAGAGGTCGGCGGCGATGTTGAGGGAGTGTGGAGTGCATTCCTGGACGAGTTTATGGTGCTGCAGTCTGCTGCCATACCCTCAAAACCGGTCACCCCTGCTTCAACGCAGCCTAAGTGGTTCAGTCGTGACATCGCTTCGGCTATCCAAAATAGGAAAGCTGCGGATAAGAGGACGAAGGCCAATCGTTCCCATGAAAACACTGAGGCGTATGTCCGCCGTTGCAGGAAAGTGAAGGCGAAGGTTAGGCTAGCCAAACGTAACAAAGAACTCCAGGTGGCAAGCCTCTGCAAGGGGAACCCTAAGGAGTTCTTCATTTATGTTAATAGTAGAAAGCTCATAGAAGCATGATAGGCCTGTTAAAGAACCCCAGCGGCGCGCTGCAGATCTCTGACGCGTACATCGCTAATGTGCTTAATGAGTACTTTGCGGGATTGTTCACCAGGGAGGACACCCGCGTCATCTCCGAGCCAGGCGTGAGGCACGAAGGTGCTGGACTGGATAGTGTTCGGTGTACCGCGACAGGCGTTGCCGATAGACAAACTGAGCGAGTTTAAGGCTCTTGGGCCAGACCAGTTCCTCCCCAGAGTCTTGCGGGAAGTGCGCGACCAGGTGGCTCCCCACCGGGCTACAGTCTTCAACAAATCGTTGGAGACGGGCCAGGTGCCTGGTGACTGGAGGGAAGCCAACATGATCCCTATCTTTAAAAAAGGGGATCACGAAAGTTCAGGAAACCATCGTCCCATCAGTCTCACTCCAGTTGTAGGTAAATTATTAGAGGGGATAATAGCGGATAGGATCGTTGGCCATTTGGATTCCTACAAGCTGCTTGGGGACTCCCAACATGGGTTTACACGGCATAGGTCGTGTCTCACCAACCTGCTCGAGTTTTTCCACGTCATATGGAGTGAGTACGATAAGGGTAGTGCGATTGATATACTTTATCTCGACTTTCAGAAAACCTTTGATAAGGTACCTCACCACCGGCTAATGGCCAAAGTCCGCGCGCTGGATATCGATGGGGAAGTAGGTAGCTGGATTGGAAACTGGCTGAAGAATAGGCGGTAGAGGGTTGTAATTAAAGGGGCTAGTTCGGGTTGGGCCTCGGTCACTAGCGGGGTTACTCAGGGTTCCGTTTTGGGGCGACTGTTGTTTATCATTTACATAAATGATATTGACGGTGATATCGTCAGTCGGATCGCCAAATTCGCCGATGACACCAAGCTTGGGGTCAATGTTGGGACGGCCGAAGCGATTGAGCAACTGCGTGCGTACCTACGTAGGATAGGAGAGTGGTCGGAAAAATGGCAAATGCCGTTTAACTTAAATAAATGCAAGGTATGCTGTGCAGTTCTGGTCGCCCACCCTCAGGAAAGACTGACAGGCTGGAGCGAGTCCAGGCGAGGGCCACAAAATTAATCCCTTCCGTTAGGCATATGGGCTATAATCTATGCTTACACGCCCTGAATTTGTTTTCGCTGGAAACTCGGAGGCTGCGCGGTCAATTCATTGAGGTTTTCAAGCTCTTACACGGGTTCGACGATGTCGATTTTAGAAGCATGTTTAGTTTAAATGATAACCCAACTCGCAACAATGGTTGGAAGTTGGATTTGAAACGGTTTAGCACTAGTGTGTGTGGGAATTAGTTTACCTACAAGATTTGTGGCACGTGGAACAGGTTATCTTTAGAAGTTGTGAACAGTTCCCCTGTGGATCAGTTCAAGAAAAGGTTAGACCGAATCTTGCACACTATTTGAGGGTGTATGAATTTTTCCCTGGCACCTGTTGCCATTGGTACCTCCTCGGTATGGGCCGCAAGGCCTTTTGAGGTACTTTTTGTCCTTGTAACTCTCTCTCTCTCTCTCTCTCTCTCTCTCTCTCTCTCTCACACACACACACACACACACACTGTGCGCATCTACGCATAAGCGAGATATCCACATTTTTTAAATGCATATATCTAAAAACTAATTTACTAAACCTAATTTAACTATGACTTTAGTCTAACCTTACTGGCATCGAATCGAGAAGGGCGTGATAACTGTTTCGGACGCAATTAAAGTCTCGAAGGGTGGTTTCTGTTAAGTCACTAAATATTGAAATACTCGCTAATCTGGCCTAACGTAACTGAACCAAACCTAGCGTAACCTAATCTAACCTAACGTAATCTCATCAGGACCAACATATTTTGTTTCAGGCAAAAAAAAATTCGATTTTTTCATATAATGTTTTTAATGTCCAGAGGTACTAAAATTACCTTAAAAAATTTACCCCACTACATCTTCAAATTATCACACATTCGTCCTCACACACACACACACACACACACACACACACACACACACACACACACACACACATTTGCATATATATATGCAAAGAGTTGCAATACCTTAAAATCTTCTCATGTTTGTTTGTGCCTTGACTCTCGTCACTGTCAGAGAGTTTTAAGTTACATAAAATGTATATCTATGCGTTCTTTTTTCAATTTTCCGCAGAGACTTTAAAAGAAAGAATCAGGAAAGCTAATTACGTCACACACAGCTTTGGTCAAAAGAGCTGCATCATCCTTGAACATTTTAAGTTTGGCCGATGAAGTCAAATGAAACCCGCTTCTGTTTTTTAGTAATGTGTTATTGATGTAGTGAATTTCGTACCACTCTGTAGTTTAAATACACTTCCCAAGATATTTCAGAAATTGAAAAAGTAGGGGAGAGTTGGGTAAAACAGGGTACTCTGTGCTAAATTGTTTGTAGCTACTATGTTTCTGCCTGAAACAATTTGATTTTTCTGCTCACACGAGCTTTATCGTGTCCAATTTAAGTTATTACGGTTGATTGGTTTTCAATGTTAACTGTTCGTTTCCGAATCTGTTTTTCCAAAAGGAGGGAGACATACCCATTTTATCCCCAGAGGTAGGGCAAACGGGGTACATGGGTAAAATTGTAGTTAAAACAGGTGTTTACAGAAAGAAATTCTTTGTATACAGGGTGTACATAAAGTCAGGATCTATTTTTGTGAAGCACTTGGAAATTATATGGAATTCAATCATAAAATGATAAAGTGGTAACATTTATTAAATAATTAAGAGTAGGATTCGACGTGACGCCCATCAGTATCCCTGCACAGTGCACAGCTCAAATCGTTCCGCAGCATTTCTAAACACATTCTGGAGCATTTGCGGGGTTATGTTATCTGCAGCAGTTCGTATACGTAAGTTTTCAAGACTCGTAATCTTCGTCTGATAGACGTGCGATTTGATAAAGCCCTATGCAAAGAAATCTAAAGGGGTTAAATCTGGTGATCTCGCTGGCATTTAGATAATCCTGAACAATTTTGGCATAGTGACAAGGAGCACCATCATGTTGATAGACGACGGGGATAGGATTGTTAGTACCGTCGTCTATCAACATGATGGTGCTCCTTGTCACTATGCCAAAATTGTTCAGGATTATCTAAATGGACGTTTTCCAAATCGCTGGATCGGACGCGGAAGCAACCAAAGACCTTGGCCAGCGAGATCACCAGATTTAACCCCTTTAGATTTCTTTGCATGGGGCTTTATCAAATCGCACGTCTATCAGACGAAGATTACGAGTCTTGAAAACTTACGTACACGTATACGAACTGCTGCAGATAACATAACCCCGCAAATGCTCCAGAATGTGTTTAGAAATGCTGCGGAACGATTTGAGCTGTGCAGGGATACTGATGGGCGTCACGTCGAATCCTACTCTTAATTATTTAATAAACGTTACCACTTTATCATTTTATGATTGAATTCCATATAATTTCCAAGTGCTTCACAAAAATAGATCCTGACTTTATGTACACCCGGTATTTTATTTAAAATTAAATAGAGCTACAGTGTCAAAAAAACTTTAATGTAAATTAATGTAATTGTTACATAAAAGTAAAGGGTTCTATAACACTGTTCCAATTATTATATACAGGGTGTTTCAGGAGGAAAGGTCAATACTTCGAGAGGTGATAGTATCAGTCATTGTGAGAAAAAAGTTCATATGAACATGTGTTTAATTCTGAATGGTTACGGAGATAGAGCTGTTTGAATCTGATGCGCACGCAGCTCTTCCTCCCCCTTCCCTCCCCTATAACCTTGAACCATGTAAGCTGTAATGTAAGCATGTAACATAAGCCAATCGACAGCTGACTGTTGTGAGTGACATTGTTTGATGTTTGAAGCAGTGTTAAGAATGCCACACACCTTCACACATGCCGAATATGCAGATATGATGTATGTCTACGGTTTTTACGATGGAAGTGCAACAGCTGCTGTTGCAGAATACCGTCGACGGTTTCCAAACCGCAGAATTCCTGATCGAAGAGTGTTTACCAGGGTTTCCAACACATTGCGTGAGATTGGTACACTTCCCAGCGCTCATGTTTCATTCGAACGTGAAGGTCAACAAGATGTGGATGAAGTGGAAAACATTCTTCAGTTGGTAGAGCGTAATCCTACTACTAGTTCACGAAGAATTTCTACACGTCTCGGTGTACTATACACAAGAGTATGGCGAACATTACGCGAGGAAGGCTTGCATCCATATCATGTACAACGTGTACAACACCTTCAACCAGGAGACGCTGCCATGCGACTGGAATTTTCTCATTGGATAAATGCTAATCGCCGATTGCTTCGATTAATACTGTTCACCGCTGAAGCTACTTTCACCCGTGACGGTATCAACAACACTTGTAACTCTCATCGGTAGTCAGACGAAAATCCAAATGCCACTGTGGAAACAAATTTTCAACATCGCTTCTCTGCCAATGTGTGGTGCGGTATCATCGATGATCAGCTGATTGGCCCTGTTACTTTAGAGAATCGTCTTACAGGACAAAGTTACCTAGAATTTCTGCAAAATGAATTGCCAGGACTATTGGAGGATGTTCCTTTGGCTACACGCGCTGGTATGTACTTTCAGCATGACGGAGCTCCTCCACATTCTACCCGTCTGGTGATGCAATACCTAAATCAAACTTTCCCTGGTCGATGGACCGGCCGCGGTGGTCCCATTCAATGGCCACCAAGGTCTCCAGACCTCTCTCCGTTAGATTATTGTTTGTGGGGGTGGATGAAAAGTCAAGTTTACAAAAGAAAGGTGGATACACGAGACGAATTGCTCGCGCGCATTTTAGATGCTGCTGCCCGCATAAAGGAACGTCAAGATCAACTCAGACGAACAACACGCGATCTTCGCACACGAGTTGCAAAGTGCATTGAGGTTGACTGGGATTTTCCAAAACGTATTGTAAACTGTAACAAATTTGTCATTTCTGTATCTGATACCATTCAAAATGCCAATGTTTAAACATTAAATGTTAGAAACAGTAATTGGTTTCCCTTTCTTGATTACCATTAACAATGCTTTTGTATTTGTAGATTCAAACAGCTCTATCTTCGTAACCATTCAGAATTAGACACATGTTCATATGAACTTTTTTTCTCACAATGACCGATACTATCACCTCCCGAAGTATTGATCTTCGCAAAAGTGTCTATTCCAGGGTTCCACTATTCCAAGGTTAATTAATAATTTTTAGGAAAAAGCGCTGAATGATGAAATTTTCTAATTAAACAATGATTAACTGATTAAAAATGATTAAAAATTAAATACTTCTGAAAAGAGTAAGAAAGACCTTTATTGTTTCTGTTGCGTGAGATAAGACCGAAGAAAACATTTTGCTCAAACATTTAGTTTGCTTTAATTCAAGAAATGAGCATGGGCGAATTAGACAGTTTATACACGCAAAAAGGTGCCAAATTCAAATGATACATTACAAAATTTAAGGTAAAATGATGCCGAAATTATGAGGAAAATTAATCATTTCCCATCATTTTCTAATAATAATTTTTGAATAATTAATGATTAAATTCGAAACAATGATTAAATTATTAAGTGATTAATCAAAAACATGCTCTAGTTCCACCTCCATACCGACGACAGATGGTTCAAAAATTATCAGCAGTCGCATTCACAACTAGACGGAAGCACCACCCCAACAGGAAAGGCGGGTACCCAGTTTTACCCTACCACCCCGTTTTACCCCCCCTTCTCCCATATGACATATTAAATCTAATATTGCAAATAACAATTACAGAAAATCTTCCTGAGAAAGTTATTAAATTCATTATCAGGACACGAACTACATCAGTAATGTTATAACTAATTTCTCTCAATATTTCTCACTCCAAAAATGTTTTAAGGCGTTGTTACTCTTGTGCACATAGATATATTATATTATATATTATATATGTGTGTATATATATATATATATATATATATATATATATATATATATATATATATATATATATATATATATAAATTATTTACCTACAAACGTAAAAAGCAAACATGCATCCCTTAAGTTTTGTTTTGTTGTTTTCAAGGACTTGTTTTGCCCATTGCCAGCAGAAGCAGCGTTTATTGTACGTGCAGATGGCATATGGCATGATGCCATCGATACGCTTCTTATCAATATTACAGCGGGTTTTGGGGGGGGGAGAGAGAGAGAGAGAGAGAGAGAGAGAGAGAGAGAGAGAGAGAGAGAGAATTTTACCTAAAGGCAGTTAGAGAGTGCCAGTGAAAACAAGTGCCGCAGAAAGAAAAAATGTATAAATTTAAGCCATGATAGAAAAAGAGTGAAATTTAAGTATAACTAAATAAAATATCTAAATAGACACTCCGCTTATACACAAATTATACACACGCAATCTATCGTATCAAATTTTATATACTTTGACCTGGCTGACACATACCCTCTTTTACCCAAAATTTTGTGGGTATGTAAAAGACCCTAAAAGGGAATATACATTGGAAATCAGAAATATTTTATATTAACACAATTTTTATTATGTTTTGCATAAATAGAGAGAAAAATATTGTAACCTCTCGCGATCTCCACTGGGGTAATTTGCTAGGGGAGGCAATTATTTTGTTCTAGCAGATGGTATCACACTTCCAAAAGGTCGGTTAAAGATCATCAGGTTGGAACTAACACATTTTTTACGTTATGAAAATCTAAGTAAACTTTATTTTATCCTTTGCTCCATCTTTTATAACCACCGACTAGGTTTGTACGTCTTGATCCTATTCGTGGAGGTTTAACCAAATTTGAAAGCTTAATGCTGGTTGGTCCGAAAATGTGTGTGTTTGTATGTATGAATGTAGTGTGGGTGTGTGTGTGTGTGTGTGTGTGTGTGTGTGTGTGTGTGTAAATATACAGTTGTGTGCATGGATAAAGTTATGGTTGTAAGGAATGAACTGTATGCATGTTTCTGTAACTTTCAGGATAAAGAAAAGACCGAATGTTGTGCTGATGCTAGTTAAGAAAAGTTTTTTAAGTACGAACCTGTGTATATATATATATATATATATATATATATATATATAAATAAAAGTAGGGAAGTACCTGTCTTTTCCACCTTGTGTGGCCGATGTGATAAGAGGAGTAAATTATTGTAAGACATCTTCCATAATTACCGCACGCGAACCACATTTTCCTCGCTGAGGGCTGCATACCCAGCTCTGCTATTCATTATACCCTGCCATTTTTCATTCTGGGCCCAAATAAGAATATTGAAATGAATGAGGCTCTTCTGCGCATGCGCCCTCATTGTTATTATTATAGGACCCCTCATCGTATAAATAGACTTTAATCTATCGCGTATCAATAAATTAATAAATACAAACAAATTGGGTGCATTCATTTGTAACTGTGCTTTCGGAGAGAGAGAGAGAGAGAGAGAGAGATCGTTTGGCCTGATGAATGCATATAAATGCATCCAACCATTTACTTACTAATGACTCATTTGTTTACACGGTATTAAATTATTAAGTAGGAGGCAGTCATCTGCAGTCATGGAATTTCATGCCAGAATTCATTTAAATTAAAAAAAAAAAAAAATGACCCCACGTCACTTTATATATATGTATTCTATTAGAATGTGTTGTCATAAATGTTTCTTTATTTCAATGTACAGTTTCTCTCCCAAAAGAGTTTGTTTATAAAAACAAAATTTCTCAAAAAAACAAAAAAATTAATAATTGGTAATGCCTGAGATTTTGTTTTTTGAAATTTTACTGTGGTCACCAAAAAAGACTAAAATATTCAAACGAAAACAATATTACCAATTAGCATTCATAAAGCATCTAGAAACGCTGAAGAAACGTTTAGCGCACGACCATATATAGACGGTTGACAAGTAAATAGACACCTTTGTTTTTTTGTTTTTTTATAGTTTTTTATTTGATAATAAAAAGTCAATAAATAATAAGAGCTTTATCGAACCAATCAATGTATTTGGAATGGTTTTGCTTTTCTCTTTTCAATTATGTAGAAGTGACACACGTTCTGGCATTCCACTGATGAGCTTTGCCATTTGTTCTTGGGGGTCAATCAATGTGGTGTCTATTTATTTTTGTCAACCCTCTATAGGTGGCTGTTGGCCTATCCAAGAGTATAACATTTGAACTTCATTTTCATAACTTCTTTAAATGTTCAATTCTATATCTTCACTTATTTAGGCTCTGGGCGGTGAGGCTCTGGTTCACTCCCGCCTGCTGGTTTCTAGGGTGAGTTGAGTTGGCCGCTTACTCTGTTAATGTTCGGGCTAATAGTGACTCTTGGGGCGCAAGGAAATGAGGTTCCTGGCTGTTACCATTTTTTACCTGTACTATATTATACTATATGGGTATACCACCTTTACAACTAACAAATAACAGTTTACATAACTACACTGATTTCCTATTTTTACAATTCACTGTAATGCACTATGACCAAGACCAAAACCATGACAATGGTTCCAATTGTACAATTTAACCATGATTTTATCTCCGACTGTAATTAGGACTGTATAGCTACAATTATGACAAATATATTTTGACCGAGGTTATGGCTACGGTCATAAATAATTAAAGCCTATTTATCTACCTGTCGATTATCTTACTATCTATATTATCTGTATTATCTATCTACCTACCTATATACAGTTGCAGAAATAAAATAAATAAATAAAAATATGAAAAACTTAGAACATTCTCTCATTTTAGTCAAAAACAAAAAAATTTGTAAGTTGAGTACCCAACATCATCAGAGGGAAGATCTTAATTAATTTTAGCGAATTGTGAGAACATTCATCGTAATCTGGTTCGTACAGTGACGACTTGAAACCACTTAATGAAATACATTTGGAACTGGAGAACAATTGGGATATCAAACATTCAGTGCACGTATCTCTGAAAAAGCTTTCGTGACTGATCATGGAAAGGACTTGTATACCGAAACGTTTCAATGTCTAAATTAAAAAAAACTCAGCGATTACATACACAGTGTATAACTCCCTCACCAGCTATCTGCCAAGCAGATAGCTGGTGAAGGAAGCTATATTTTGGGGCCTCTTTGCGAGTAACCCGTTGCCCACGTTGGGCCTTCCATGGTGAAAAAGAAAAATTATACGTGTAGTATTGGAACTATAGTGGAATTAATTTCCCAGAAGAGTTTCTTGTTCCATGCACGGTCTGTGTGTAACACACACACACACACACACACACACACACACACGACCAAGTTAACAAGGCAATTAGGAATTAAAGTCAACATTTTGGGATTGTAATTTGGAAGTTATTATTTTTTTTCATCAAATAATTCTGACTTGACCTTTGACCCGCGACACACGTCACTTGACACGAATTTGACCTTTTGGCCCCGGTTTTGTTGTTGTTTTCCCTAAAAGTAAATAGCTAAAATGCATAATAAAGTAGTGAAAAAAGAGATAACACGAAACTGAAAATGGTATTTTCAATAGTACATATACAGGGTGATCCAAAAATTCTTCTCCCAAAAATAATTATATGATAAATATCTTTGGGACAGGATTTATTCATGAATCACATGTTATATATATATATATATAAGTGCTTCGAACTTAAAAAATAATAATAATAATAATTTAAAATATATCCTCATAAATATAAATTTCCTGTCCGGTTATTGCATTATAAATCAATTTTATCTTTGTGTTAAACCATTAAAAAACATCTAAATCGGCATTAACAGATGCATCTCTATTTTTAAAAAATACTTCTTTTTTTTTTAAATTACTTTTAAAATCACTTAAATCTTTTTTTAAAAGTTAATAAAAAAAAAAAAATTTAATTTTCAAAACCATTTTCTTTAGTATTTGAGAGTTCAAAGTTTTACCACCTTCCAAATTGAATGAAGGATTAGCTCGGCACAGATAGACCATTAGATTTTACTGACTATTAAATAGGTTTAGAATCTTCTACAAAATCATACACAACAAATGAATTATATTTTGACCATTCTGCTCGAGTTGTTTAGGAAGGAATTGGAATTAAGAACATCTAACCAACAGGTTCCGTCAAAGCTGATTTTGGATGAGGTTGCCTCTATGTATTTCAAATACAAGTTCACTTTTTTAATTTTAAATGTGTGTGTGTGTGTGTGTGTGTGTGTGTGTGTGTGTGTGTGAGAGAGAGAGAGAGAGAGAGAGAGAGAGAGAGAGAGAGATTCCATGATTTTATTTCATCAGTTACGGAATGATGCTCTTTACTGCGTGTTAGGTTATACTTACAAATGTCATTTCGCACTAATAATTGTCGAGCGTTCCGTGCTTCGGGTAATGGCATGCGTTCGGGTATCGGGGCATGTAAGCTTAAATTGAGAATGGCTTTTATTGAGGTTGAACATAAAACCGCATTTGTCGTTGAATAGATGGTAACTCTCAATAGAAATTAATGGTAGCTAAATAGCTACAGGGTATCAGGTGTAACGAGGATGAAACAGGGTGATTATTCTGGGCATTATTTTTTTTTCCCGTACCCATTGGGGCACTCATGTGGAACAAACCATGAAAAATATTCAATGAAGATTTGAGACTGTATTTCTAGAATGAAACTGCTCTGACCAAACTTTGATATGATTAAAATCTAGCATGTTTCGATAACAACATACTAGCAATGATAAAATTAAAATATTCAAAGGTAAAACATGCTCTGCTAATGCCCCTCTTACGGGCAATAAAAAAACATGTCGGCATCACTTCATAAGATCTCAACTCTATGTAATTTGTGAGAGTTCAATATTTTACGTTCTTTGGGTATATATATATATATATATATATATATATATAATATATACACACACAGTGGTTCCATCCATAAAGATAATTTATGTTCTACAGTAATTTATTAGTTCATTATTTTCACAAAACTTTGAAGTTTCTCGTGTAATTTAGGCTAGGTTGACTAGGCTAGGCTATCATCAACTTCACAGTACAAGATGGCGTATTGTACAACTCGATGTGTGTTTATTGTGAAGCGTTAATTTCATACAAAAAGTGTTGTGCAAGTACAATTGAGTTTGAAGCACAATTTTGAGTAAAGGAAGCACATAGCAGATATGCAATAAAGAGACTGACGACAAAATTCAAAGACATGAATTGTGAAACATACCCGGTTCGACAACCCTGGCCTAGCCTAAATAACTTAGCATAAACTACATGAAAAATTTTTAAAGTTCCGTAAGAGTAATGCTGTTTCAGATATATATATATATATATATATATATATATATATATATATACATACAGACCGTGCATGGAACAAGGAACTCTTCTAGGAAAATTAAATCCACTATAATCCGAATGCACGGTCTGTGTGTATCATAAAAAACCTCAGGGAACCATTCTGAGTTCATTCCCATATATATATATATAATATATATATATATATATATATATATATATATATATATATAATTTTATATATTTTATATATATATATATATATACAGAAACTATTGTTAATAATAATAATAATAATAATAATAACTCTTTTCCTAATTTATTTTACAGACGTAAATAAAAATATACCCCAAAATCCAAATTTAGAGTTCATTTTATACCCATTCCCATACCCTGCATTAACCTTAAAAGAAAAAAAAAAAAGCTAAATAAAGACCGCAGAAAATAAATCTTTAAGTAAATTTCGTACGCTAGCAAAATTATTTTCCCTAGTTACTAACTAGACAGCTCAAAAATAGGAGGAAAATTGACCTTTGACCCCGAGTTTTATAATTGAAGACCCTCCAAAAATGACCTTTCCAATTATGCGCAATTTTTTTCATTTTTTTTTTTTTCATTCTATAAAAACGAACGATTTTGAGTGTGGAGAGCGGTTGTGGCGAATATACAACCTCTTTTGCATAACTTGAATGCATCCTGATTAAAAGAGTTTTTGAAGTACGATAGGATCGAAGGGCTTTTTTTCTTTTTTTTTAAAAGCCTTTGGAATTCTACGATTTCTTTCGTGCTTTACAGTTCGCTATTTATTTTGTAATACCTTTTTAATTCTCATTAAGCTCTTATATCTTCAGGACGGGATATTATATATATACACACACACACACACACTACTAATAATAAATTTCAATGGATGTCCAATATTATATATATGGATAATTCCAGTATGGACAAAGTTTATGACCCGCTATAATGTGTAACGGATTACGTGCTGCGGCAAGATGAGAGCATATAGAAAAGATAAATCTCTCCTTCCTCAGATTCCAATAATTTAAAGAAGAATGATAACAGTTAAAGGGTTCATCGCGAGACGATCCTGAACTTATTTAGGCATTGTGGTAAAAATCCATTACCTTAAGTTCCGAGAGATGCAAGTAGGCCTAATACGTAAGGAGAAAAGTTTCCCTAGACACGAATGTTTTAATCCTTAGACGGGCTAAGGAAAGGTTCCTCTCAGAATTAAGTTCCACACTGGGAACAACACTGACACTAACTGGGAACTCACTGGCTCCCATTTTGAGTATACATATACATATACCAAAAAGGGAATCTTTACTGTCAATATTACGAACCGTTTATTACTTGGAACATAAAAAAAAAAAAAAAAAAATTAGGTTCCTCAACTTCAAGGCTTTAGATTTATAAAAAAAATTACTAATTATCAAAATTATTTTGTTTTTAATACATTTTATTGAAACCTACTTAATTACTGATAGACAGAGAGCATTAACCACACTAGTTAACTAATTCACTACATCGGGTTACGAACGCGTGGCCGTAAACACCGCTTCCCGTCAATCAACAAAGTTTAGCGGCGTAGGGTCTGGAGAGTAGTTGGATGGGATTAGGAGACCGTTCTCCGCGTCCACATTATGTAGCGACCCGTAGTTCGATCTCACGTAAAGGTGTAGGTCCCCTTCGTCGTATGGCCTTAGATACTGCGAAGGAGTTAAACAACCCCATCATTAATTCACTACATGAATTAAAGTAGTGAATATTCTCTTCTTTTAACCCCCGACTCCCTTCTTTCTCTCGGTCTAACCTTAGAGTGGATCTTAGGGTCTTTGTTAGCCTTAGCTTCTGTAGTTCTGTAGATGCATATTAAAATCCATTATGCACGACTACGATTTTGTATAATTACTTAAAGTGTGAAGCGGTTTATCATTTACTCTTTAAATTAACCAATAATTATTATTCTCGAAAAAGCTACAATAATTCTACAATATGTCATACCACAATAATAAATTTACCCAAATTTAGCCAAAGACCTCCAAACTATGCTTGGATCAGAAAATTTCATGATGTTTGAACTTTACCACAGTTTTTTTATCCTCTGTGTGTGTGTGTGTGTGTGTGTGTGTGTGTGTGTGTGTGAGGTAAATTTTTTTGTGAGGTAACATTTCTGATACCTCGGAACATTAAAAAAATTATATAGAAAATCTAGAAATATTTTTACTGTTGGAAAAAAAAAGAGACGTTGGTCCTGATTAAGTTAGGTTACGCAAGATTAGCGAAGACTTCACTATTTAATGACTTAACAGAAACCACCCTTCGAGACCTCCATTCCGTCCCAAACACTTATCACGCCTTCTCGGTTCGTTGGCACTAAGGTTAGATTAGGTTAAATTTAGTTTAGTTAATTAGGTTTTTAGATATATCGATATAAAGAAGTCGGTACCTCGCTTATACGGAGATGCGCACATACGTGCATAGTGTGTGTGTGTGTGTGTGTGTGTGTGCGTGTAATTTAATATTTCTGAATGTTTATTTCATTTCGCGTTACGGCATTCCCTGAACCTACTTTATCGGAAAGGCGTGATAAAAGGCTCGCCCGCGGATTAGGCGTGAGAATGGACAAACGAGACAAGACGTAATTTGAAAAGTAAAAGAAACAGTAACGGAGAAAGACCCGACGCACGAAACGGCGAGGATTTTAAACGTAAACGCGAATGACGACGAAAGAACGTCTTTAGAACCCCGAAAGAGTTTGTCAGAAATTTGCAAAAAAGATAAAAAAGGTGAACGAGACTTCAACTAAGGAAAGTCTTTCGGAAGAAGTTCCAAAAAGGAAAAAGTCGAGGTGGAAACAGGAAATTAAACTAAAAACCCAAAATCAAAGAAGAAAATAAGCAAAAGAAATGAAATGAAAAAAGGAAAAACACAAAAGCAAACAGAGGAATAGAAAAACAGGATATAAAGTACGTAAAACACACACACACACACACACAGAGAGAGAGAGAGAGAGAGAGAGAGAGAGAGAGAGAGAGAGAGAGAGAGAGAGAGAGAACAACTTCATTAATTAACTTGACCAATGAATGAACATAATTTTTTACCACGAAATGTAATTCAAGTTCACCTTTAAAACCAAAATTACCTCCTAATTTGCTACCGACACACCTTTAATATCAAGTTGGCATTAACGCTGATGCCCAAATGCCAATTTCAGGTCAAGTGCGGGTTAAGCAAGACTGAATTTAATATGTCAGCATTTGTGCGCAGTGATTTCATCCTTGTTGTTATACATCGGTAATGTAGTTTTATATATATATATATATATATATATATATATATATATATATAATGAGTCTCGGTAATGTAGTGGTTAGTGTCCTGACTACGAATCCATCGGTCCGGGATCGAGACCCGATGACGGCAGGCGGCACGCAGCAAAACCAAGACCACAAAACCCAGCTGTTCATCCTTCCACACAATAAAGAAATTGGTTGGTAGATAAATGGATACCCTGGGTAACCTAGTGGTTAAAACACTGGGCTGCTAGTTGGGCGTGATTCGAATTCCACGTTAAACTGTAGGCCCAAGGTGTAGTGACAAGCTTGACCTTCGTCAGACTGAACAATTCGGGCGGAAGCAAAACCAAGGTTATATGATGTCTATATATAATAATAATAATTGACACATTTTTTTAATTTGAGTGAATTTGCCTTTTCACATGAACCCAATTTCATTCTAACTATTCTGAGCTAATATCTATTGTTTTATACTTAAAATCAAGAACTATTTCCCAATATCTATTATTCAATTGTTTTAAGACAGGGGTGGCGAACCTTTTTGCAGTTACGTGCCAAAAAAAAAAAACATGTAAACCATAAACAAAAAATTCGCGTGCCCACCAAAGTTTATATACAGGGTGTCTCAGAAGTCGCGCACCATAGGCTTTAATCAGATTTGCGAGGTTTACGAGTAAGTGATGTTTACTTACAATATACGTTCGATACTGTTCCAATAATGAAATTAATAGTATGTACAGTTAATCTAAGAGCTATCTTAAAATAATCACAGTGGATGAAGCAACATCAGCCAATGGTGTCTCAGAAGTCACGCACCATCGGCTAATGTAGCTTCATTCAATTGAATTATTTTAAGATAGCTTTTGATTAACTGTACATACTATTAATTTCATTATTCAAACAGTATCGAACTCGTAAACCCCGTAAATCTGAATAAAGCCTATGGTGCGCGACTTCTGAGACACCCTGTATATTAGACCAAATTATAAACATTAATTCTATTATTTTATACTCATTATTGCAACGTTATTGCATTTTGGTTAGGCGTGCAAGGCAAATTTGATCGCGTGCCAAAATGGGCACCCGTGCCATAGGTTCGCCACCACTGTTTTAAGAGATATTGACGATTTTATATATTATATATATACAGGGTGGGCCGTAAGTTTCCATACATAGGAAAAATAAACATTTTTTTATGGACAACCATTTTTATTTATATAATATGCTCTACATGGTTGCCATTGTTTTGAAAACACATTTCAATAGGTGTTCCCCACTGTTGATGAACACGCATTAGCACAGTTGACGTTATGCTTGTAATGGCGTTGGTGATACGTTCCTTTAGATGATTTATGTCTCGTATCTTTTCCTGATACACCATGGCCTTCAAGTGCCCCCAAAGATAGAAATCAAGGGGGTGAGATCTGGGGATCTGGGAGGCCACTCCACAGGAACACGCCGACCAATCCAAGCATCCGGAAACTGCTGCTGATCCAAATACCGACGCACGTGAAGACCATAATGAGGTGGAGCTCCATCTTGCTGGAAGTAAACTGGGAAGTTACCTTCCTCGTTTAGCAGGGATGGGAAAATCTCTTCTTGCAAACATGTTAAGATACCTTTCGGCATTAAGATTTCCACTGACAAAAATTGGTCCAATAATTCTGTCACCCCATATCCCGGCCCACACCATCACTTTACCGGCACCTTGCATCTTCGTCGGACTCAGCCAGTTAGGGTTAGCATTACTCCAATAACGTGTTTTGCCGATTAACCTCTCCATTGACGTAAAAATTTGCTTCATCAGTAAACAAGATCTTACGTCAAACGCATATTCTTAGGGTATCTGAAACATAAAAACAAACGTTTAATTTTTCCTATGTATGGAAACTTACGGCCCACCCTGTAATATATATATATATATATATATATATATATATATATATATATATATATATATATATATATATATATATATATATATATATATATACACAAGAAACTGCGAACACTGAATCGATAAGAAAGAATTGCATATCGATGGATTCAATTTATTAAAAGCGGATAGAACAGCGAGACGCAAAGATGGCTGTGCATTTATATATATATATGAGAGGCATATGACAGAGACGGTAATAAGTAAATCCAACAGTTTCGTGGAAACCCTTGCAGTGAAAATAGAGAACCTAAACGTGGTACTGATAGTCATCTATAGACCTCCAAACTCTCCAAATGAAAAATTTTCGGATGCCATTGATGATATCAGAACCCTAATAAAGTCTGTAAACTCTCTATCCCCTAATATAATACTCTGCGGCGATTTTAATTTCCGATTTATAAAATACAAAAAGGTGGGTAGAAATATATTTATACAGCAAGATAAGGGGGGCACAAGAGAGGACCAGGAGCAAGCAAAAATGCTGATGGCTCACAAACAAGTTTATGCTGACACAGGAGATAACGGAAAATACCAGGAAAAATAACTGCCTAGATCTGGTATTCACAAACAACACGAACTTGATTGCCGATCTAAAAATAACTCCGACTATTATCTCAGACCACAATATAATCGAGTTATCAACAAATATGGCAATAACTTTAAAAGACAATACACATACGGAAGGAAGAAGCAAATTTGGGGCTTTTAACTTAAACTCCAAGACCATAAATTGGGAAGAAATCAGATCACACATGGCCCAAATAGAGTGGAGAACAGTTTTAGAAAATAAAACAACTGAGGAAATGCTAACAACCTTGGAAGAAAAGACGCTGAGAATTTTGGAAAAATATAAAAATATGCTCCGAAAGCACAGCCAAAAGGAAAGAGGAACTGGCTAGTGAGGCAAAAAAGAAGAATATTTCGCAAAAGAGAGTAGCTACGAAGTTAGCTAATTGCGGAGACAACAATGCCAGGAAAGTAATACCAGAAAAACTGGAGAGAATCGATTGGGAAATACAAACTCTGATAAAGGGCCATACAGAGAGGGAAGAGGAAAAGGCGGTAGAAGCAATAAAGGAAAATCCAAAATACTTCTACAGCTACGCGAAAAGGAAAACAAAAACATTTAACACCGAGAAATTTCAGCTCTTGAGATATGGTAGAAATGAGGAACTTAGACTGCATATTATGCTCCAGAGAGACAAGAAATTCAGAGAAGCACGAAAGCGGTCGACTCGGGGGTAATAATGACGATGATGCCAAATTCGAGACACAAAATCAGATAGCGATAAACAAAGCAAAAAGAGTCGCGGGACAGGTACTAAGAACGTTCAGAAGGAGGGACAAAACAGTAATGATTCCCCTGCTGAGAACACTGATTGTACCAAAATTTGAATACTGCTCTGTTCTGACGTCCCCATATAAAAAGGAAGAAATTAATAAACTAGAAGAAATGCAGAACATTTCACAGCCAAGATTGATGGCTGCAAAGAAAACTACTGGGAAAGACTACGTAAACTAAATCTGTACTCCCTGGAAAGAAGAAAGAGGTATACCATAATCTACATATGATCTAATCTACAATGATCGAAAAACTGGTACCAAACCTCAAACTAAACCCATTTACCATCCAAACAACGCTGGAAAATGGGAAAGGCAGAATGTGAAGTGTCCCCAAATTAAAGGCCCAACAAGGGACCTCCTCAACTCTGAAGGAAAATAGCTTGGTTGTCAGGGGGCCAAGAATTTTCAACCAGCTTCCAAAATCCTCAGAAACGTTACAGGAGTCAAAGTTGAAGTCTTCAAGAGAAGATTACATGCCTGGCTCGGGACGGTACCAGATGAGCCGGGTGTACCTGGCTATGTACGGTGGTGTGTGCACAAGAGATCAACTCGCTCCTTCACCAAGCCAGGCCAAGAGGCGAGGTCACCAGCTTGACCTTCGTGTGAAGAAAGACCAACGCATGGAACCCTAACGAGGTGTGTATATATATATATATATATATATATATATAGTGTCCAACTGTCAGTAGGCCCTATAATAATGTAATTAGATTAAGTAGATTGTTTAAGGGGTCACCAATGATCTTTCAATCATAATAATAATAATGTCAATAATAAAGGAGGGTTTTAAATAAGCTTCGCTGGTGTTTAGTTCAATTAATAAAAAAAATAAAGAATAATTAATTAAAGTGATTAATATTAGATAGTTTATAATAAAATGCGCAAATATTACAATTATTTAATGATAAGAATAAAAGAGTGATTATTTGAAGGACAAAAGTGGTAGCGTTGGTAACGCCCGTGGCTTCTACTCAAGAGATCCTCGATTCGATTGTTGGTAGTGTTACTTTTGCACTAAAAAAAAGCATGCTTTAATTATATATATATATATATATATATATATAATATATATATATATATATAAACCGTTGTTCAAACTCTCATAAAGTGTGTGTGTGTGTGTGTGTATATATATATATATATATATATATATATATATATGTCCCACTTATTCTTGAACATGACATATACACGTATTGGATATAAAAATCTATAAACAGCCGAAATGTTATTAAATTCAAATATAAATTCAATATTTTCAGCTGTAAAATTTACGATTTTTTAAAATGACGTTATTCGAGATTGGACCTTTGATTTTAACGGAGGAAAAAAAAAAATGTATTAATAAAAGAATTATAACGTTATTTTGCAACACATTCCGAAATGTTGAATCAAATTTTAATGCGAAAGATTATTAATATTAAGATTTCTTATATCAAGATACGACTCAGAAACGTTATATTAATTTTTTTTTTTTTACTCTGTTACTTCAGATATTTCTCTCTCTCTCTCTCTATATATATATATATAGATATATATTGGCTACGTCGTGGCCAATGTCGTAACACCGCTTCCCGGAGATCAGCGCGAAGTTAAGCGACATTGGGTCTGAGTAATAGTTGGATGGGAGACCGTCCTCCGTTCCCAGATTATATAGCGACCCGTGGTTCGGATCCCACGTAAAGCTGTAGGTCCCCTCCGTCATATGACCTTAGATGTTGCGAAGGAGGTTAAACAACCCCAATAAAAAAAATAATATATATATATATATACTGTATATATGTATATGAGAATTTTTAAAGAATGTACTCAAAATATTTCTAATTTCAATGTATCGTTTGTGGATTTATAACTAACTTTCAAAAGTTTGGAAACGCCACTAAATTTGATAAAAAAAAATGTTGCATATTCTAGTTAAAATCTAGAACTCGACAACAAATGTTTCAAAATAATTTGTATTGGATCCATAATATCAGTATTAACCTACAAGGTTATCGGTTAACTATCTTGAAGCATTCTTACGACTGTATCACTCATTGAAAATCGATTTTAGGCTACCGGATTTTTCGTTCTTTGCTTAACTACAGTGAATAGTCGCGTTTATAGAATGTTTCCAATGTAATAGTGTTATGTAATGGGTTTTATAAACATTCCTACTTTTCTACACGAAATAATGATTACCTTGAACTCTTTTACAGGTAGATTCAACTGATTTTGTTTTACATGCAATGACTTCAGTACGGCAGATACCAGAAGATATTCGTATAAAGATCGTGACTTTACGAGAAGATATATGTACTATATATAGGGTGTGGGGCACTATCAAACGCCATCTCGAAACTAAAGACAAGCAACGAAAAAGAGGGTCAAGAAAAACGACAAAACCTCAAGACCAGAACGTGAAGGTTTCACGTCTAAAAGATAGAAGACAATCGAGTCGTAGTTTGTAGCAAGCCATTAATTCCTCAAAGAGCGATAACGTTTTGACCGTAAAGATATGACGTCCATTGCAGGAGGCAATGTTGCACGGAAGAGCTGCCGCAAAAATATCGTAACTAAGACCAGGAAACAAGTTTAAGTGGGTCATAAATAAATGAATCTCATTAATTTTGCCTAAAAAT
>JAJOZX010000602.1:0-5000 GCA_023014485.1 Bathynomus jamesi
ATTTAATTCCTTTCATAAAAACTATATATCATTCGAAAGAGTAGAGTTACAAGTTTATTATGAAATATTTATTTTTTTAAAATGACTACTTTCAAATGTGCTCCATTAGTTGCCAAGCATTCCAGTGTTCTCGCTTGTAAGTTCTGCATCACTTTTGCAAGAGTGTGCGGTGGTATGGCCTGTATCTCATTTGTGATGGCGGCCTTCAATTCTTGCAAGGTCGTTGGGTTATTTCTGTAGACCCTACTCTTTAAATATCCCCAGAGATAATAATCTAAGGGAGAAAAATTCGGAGACCTTGCGGGCCATTCAACGTCTCCAAATCTTGAGATTAACTCGCCTGGAAACGTTTGACGCAAAACTGCCATGCTTTTATTTTGTTTTGTATCTTATCTTGTCTTGTCTTGTATTGTCAAAACCTATACAATCCTGTACAAACTTGTAACTATCCTCTTTCGAATGATGCGTATGATTTTATAAAAGGACTTATACTTTAAGAGTTACAGGGGTTTCTTTTGGGTCCCATTTCTCTGGATCACCCTTTATATACACATACATATACATATATATATATATATATATATATATATGATGAATAAAACCACGAAGGAAAGGAAACACAAAATGGTGCTCAAGCGCTTTCGTCTAATGACATCCTCAGGAACACTGAAGTACATAAAAAGGTTAAGCCTATATATAGGTTACAGAAAGAAAAATAGAAAAAATAAATAACATACATACACACACACATATATATATATATATATTATATACATACATATCTATATATACAAATACATACACACATACATACATACATATATATACAATAAACAGAGAAGTAAAAATAAAAATAAAAATTAAAACTTAAAGGATTACCAGTGAGGCGTACAGATTTGTTAGAACAGGACAGTTGTCCAGTGCCCTTTTTGTCCATTTGCCAGAGTTAGCCCACTGTATTGATTGGAATAATGCTTCAGTTTTATTCCATTCAAGCAACATTGTTAATAGAAATATTCTTGAGTCTGCCATTATCCAACTTTCAAATAACTTCAACATAAGCAAAGGTCTTTTTCAACTCGATCCTGTTATTTTGAATTCCTTTAAAACAGATTTAGATAAGAAGGGTAAAACATTAAATCTTTGGTAAACTTGTCTTCTACTTTATTAACTTTTAATTTGCAATTTATTTTTTTATATATATCGAAACCTGACCATAGGCAGCAGTGTGTTAAAACCCGGGCAGAGTTCCAGTATGAATTTGTATTTTTATAATCCATTTGATCTTGTGCTAAAAATCGATTAACTTTTAATTTGCATTTTATTTTATTATTTTTTTATATATATCGAAACCTGACCATAGGCAGCAGTGTGTTAAAACCCGGGCAGAGTTCCAGTATAAATTTGTATTTTTATAATCCATTTGATCTTGTGCTAAAAATCGATATTTTCCTTACAAATCTGTACGCCTCACTGGTAATCCTTTAAGGTTTTAATTTTTAATTTTTACTTCTCTGTATTGTATATATATGTATGTATGTATGTATGTGTATGTATTTGTATATATAGATATGTATGTATATATATATATATATATATATATATATATATATATATATATATATATATGTATATATATATATATATGTGTGTGTGTGTGTATGTTATTTATTTTTTCTTTTTTTCTTTCTGTAACCTATATATAGGCTTAACCTTTTTATGTACTTCAGTGTTCCTGAGGATGTCATTAGACGAAAGCGCTTGAGCACCATTTTGTGTTTCCTTTCCTTCGTGGTTTTATTCATCATAAATATTTTTCACGTGTTACTTTCGTGAAATAATTTTCATATATATATATAATATATTATATATATATATATATATATATATACACATACATATACATATAATATATATATATATATATACATATACATACATATACATATATACACATATATATACACATACATATATATGTATCTTGGAGTAATAATGTCGTCGGATGCAGAATTCAGAGAGCACTATAGAATCAAAATCAAAACGGCTAGAAAAATAATGGGAATCATCTGGAGGAGCTTCCGCAGCAGAAAAGCAAACATCATACTCAAATTATGGAAGTCTTGTACTACAGGTAATTGAGTATTGCTCAGTACTCACAAGCCCATACAGAAAAAGAGACATTGCGAGCATTGAAGCTATACAAAGGACTTTTACGTCTGAGAGAGAGGAAACGGAAGGTGAAGATTACTGGTCTCCACTACAATCCCTGGAACTCTACTCTCTTGAAAGAAGGCGTGAGCGTTACACAATAATATACATACGGAAAATACTTGAGGGCTCTGTCCCTAACCTCAGAAATGAAATAGAAACAAACTGGAATGAGAGAAGAGGCAGATTTTATACGGTTCCAGCTGCGGTGGGACAAGGAGCCATGAAAACGAGGATGGAAAATACCCTCAGAATACGGGGCCCAAAGCTTTTCAATGTCCTTCGAAAAGAAGTGAGGAATCTCGAGCACACCGACCTGAATAACTTCAAGAACCAGCTGGACAGATTCTTGTGCAAAATCCCTGACCAGCCATGCGTGGCTGGCTCCGAGGGCAGGAGGAGCTCAGAGAGCAATTTCCTCCTTCACCAAGTCCAGCAAATGAGGCGGGATGCTGCAGAGGGGTCGACCGCAGTTCGATCCTGAACCGTCGTTCAAACTTAACAAAATTAAAAAGTATATATATATATATATATATATATATATATATATATATATATATATACACACACACATATATATATATATATATACACATACATATTAAATTCTTAAATTACATTTTCTTAAAGTAAATTCTCTTAAACAACAACAAAAAAGTTGAATTCAATTGACTGCATTGAAATAACTTGGGACTTCAAAACTGACTTGGGACTTCAAAACTGACTTGGGACTTCAAAACTGACTTGGGACTTCAAAACTGACTTGAAACTGACTGACTTAAACCGCTATCAAGTATTTCTACAAATCTCTGGGGCGGTTGTCCCTCTGGATGCAACCTACTGACTTGAACTGACTGAAAACTGACTTGGACTTCAAAATGACTGAAAACTGACAGAAACTGAAATTGACTGCACTTAAACTCTATCAAGTGGAGTCTATTATTCTCTGGGTTTGGTTGTCCCTCTTGGTGCAACCAACTGAAACTGTCTGAAAACTGATTTGCAACTTATTTACAACTAAAACTGACTTGGAACGGATTTGCAACGGATTTGCAACTAAAACTGACTCGAAACTACTTCAAATATCTCTAAAAATCTCTGGGGGTTTGGTTGTCCCTCTTGGATGCAACCAACTGAAACTGAAAACTGAAACTGGAACTTTAAACTGCTTTCAAGTATCTCTATAACTATAAACTCTCTCTTAATTTGCAAGTCAATTCAATTCAATAAGTTGAAAAAAATTGTAAACAAAATAAAAAATGTGAACAACATTTCACTCGAATGTACGCGAAGGTACAGTAATATGTTTGATACATAAAGTAAAATTATTCTATACTAACTATAATAGTGAAAATAACTGAAAATAACTCTGACATTTAACTTCTGTGACAATTAACTTTCACTAAAAAAAATGTATCACTGGTGTCTGAAATGTTCACTGTGTTTCTTGTAAATTCTGACTTAATACTAGTTAACTGTTAATAAGGCTGTCTTCTCAACTGTTTACAAATTACTTAAAAAAACAAACTCTGTACTTAACAAAATTTTCTACGGCGAAATCCTTAGAGACGTGTCCTGAAGACGTCTTGCTGGCTACTTCTTCCAGATGAGACGAGACGTGGATAACTTGGAGTCGTTACACACCGGTTCAAGGGTGGATGTTACCAAGTGGAAGTCGTGACACGCCGGCCAAATAGTGGATCTTATTATCTTGGTAGTAGGGTGGCTACAATGTTTATCCTGATGCAGGGTAATTTCTATCCTGGCCAAAGGGTGGCCACTTGTTAAAATTCTGGTTAAAGGGTCGCCAAATTTGTTATCCTGGGGCAAGGGTCGCTAGTTTTTTTTTATCCTGGGGCAGGGTCGCCAATGTTATAAGATTCTGGCTATAGAGTCGACACTGTTATACCAATATCTTCTATGGTGCTTGGGTTGTCTCGAAATCGAAAGGGGGTTCTGGTTAGGAGGCAGCAACGGATCTGTTACTTACAGTAGTTTCTTCTATACGACTCTCCGAGTTCTTTAGTTTTGAAGTCCCAAGTCAGTTTTGAAGTCCCAAGTCAGTTTTGAAGTCCCAAGTCAGTTTTGAAGTCCCAAGTCATTTCAGTGCAGTCAATTGAATTCAACTTTTTTTTTGTTGTTTAAGAGAATTTACTTTAAGAGAATCAGAAGATTCCAGGTTCGAATCCTGGCAAGGTCGCCAATGTTTTAACCCCTCCGTCTCTGGCGGTTAGGAGGCAGCAACGGATCTGTTACTTGCAGTAGTTTCTTCTATACGACTCTCCGAGTTCTTCTTTAGGGGCTCGGAGGATTCTGAGAGGCTTATTAAATTCTCTGAGGGTTCTCCGATTCTTCTTGTAACGTATCGGGAGATTTTAAATGACTAAGTTCTATGAAGAGAGCACGGCTCGAAGAAGATAAAGACTTTCTTTTACTGTAATTTACTGCTAAAATGTACAGTTAATACTCAGCCTCGTAGTTGGAATCAGAATGAACATCGAAGAAATTGGTGGGCTTTATATACCCCGATTCTACTAACATCATTATTAAATGTTGAAGAGGCTGCATTATTTTCGCACAATATTTGAAAATAAAGTAAATCTTTTAGCTGTGGTAAGGTTTAAACGAATAAACAAGATATTTGAAGATGAAGCCATATTTTTATCTTAAACCGCGTATTTTCAGATCTGATGTTATCATGATCTGCCAAGTTAACTAAAAGTGGAAATTGAACTATGCATCTTTACACTAAAATATGCATACAAGTAAAAATTAAAGGTTTAAGATTT
>JAJOZX010000602.1:10000-265000 GCA_023014485.1 Bathynomus jamesi
AGGCCTATATATATGAAAATATGGACTTAATTATCGGTACTATACCAGCAATATTAGAATCCCGCATAGACAGAACTATGCCAGCACTTAAAAATTAAACCAAACCAAAATAATCACGCATGGAAATTGTATAAAAAATATAAAATACATACAAATAAGTATAAATTATAGTATGAATCAAGATTTGTATCGAAAATATAAGACAATGATTTCTAAGATTTATATAATATTATAGGTAATGACTTTCCATAGTATACAAACGTTTTTCATATGTGATGTATAAGAGATGTTGACATTTCATTTTTTATAATAGTGAGCGATCGACTTATCAGGCTAAATATTAATGCTTTAATATTTGGTTCAGATGCTCCTTGAATATTACAGCAATGCTTTTCTACTTTTCTTCGAGCTAAACTCTTCAATTAATTGAGAATAATCTAATGAATTTGTTATATCGTTTTCTATTGATAACATACCTAATGATTGCAATCTCGCTTGAGACATGGTGGAACGCAAATGTTTTAATAAGTTTGAGACGCGAGAAACTTCTTTCAGCCGAAGCAACAGTAACTGGGATGGTTAATACTATTCGAAGTGCAACATAAACATTAGGATAAATCTCACTTAGTTGTTTTCGCACTATATAAACAAGGGCATTTCCGAGATCTGTTTTCTCAGGTATAAACCTGCAAAGAACTTTAAGTTCTTCATAGAGTTCTAAATCATTAATATCACTTGAACAGAACGCGCAAAACGGCTTGAGCGAGGCCCCCCTTTGGCGCGAGGCCCTAGGCGATCGCCTAGTTCGCCTATAGCTAAATCCGGGCCTGTATATATATATATATATATATAAAGTAATGGCAAATGACAAATACTATAGTTCTTTTTCGTGATGTCAGCCCGACGTGGGCAACGGGTCACTCGCAGAGAGGCCCCAAAATATAACTTCCCTCATCAACTATCTGTGAAGCAGATTAGATCCTGTCCCAAAGCTGGATCCTGAGTCCCTAGTGGAAATAATTTTTCCAGAAGAATTCTTTGTTCCATGCACCGTCTGTGTGTAACATAAAAGATCTCAGGGGACCACTCCGAGTTCTATCCCGTCATGAAATGGACATGTTAAGTGCTTTAAAAAAGCGAACGCTCAATTCTGTCAATTGAGGTTAAGTTTTGGTTTTTGGCTGAAAATACAATAGTTACCCCTTTTTTTATGTATTCAATCCCACGTGAATGCAACGAGTTTCTTGCGTATATTGAGGTTCCGAATGTAGTAGGCTAGGTGTAGCTATAAACCGTAGATCCTGTCCCAAAGCTGGATCCTATCTGCTTTGCAGATAGCTGGTGAGGGAAGCTATATTTTGAGGCCTCTCTGCGAGTGATCCGTTGCCCACGTCGGGCTAGCATCATGAAAAAGAAAAACTATAGTATTTGTTCTTTACCATTCCTTATTCGAACTACAGTGAATTTAATTTTCCCAGAAGAGTTCCTTGTTCCATGCACAGTCTGTGCACCAATAGTGCCCCAGAAAATGTCTTATTTCTAAATAAATGTTGTTAGCTAAAAAAAAAAGCAGAATCTAAAAGACAAATACAATAGGTACGTAAAACAATTTATTAATCTTAATTAAACATGTTCAGTGTAATTGCCTTTTTCTTCTATCACAATATTGAACCTACACAAATGTTCGACAATTTTTGGAAATAGCTCAGCTGGGATGTTGTTGATTACCTCATAGACTTTGGTCTTTAGGTCTTCAAGTGTCTTTTATGTAACCCCACAAAATAAAGTCAAGGGGTGTGAAGTCAGATGAGTATAGGGGTGTAATATTATTTTGCAGGTTTATGATGTTTATTAGAATGTTATACTTAAGTAAAATCATTTGTGTTTATATTCAATTCAATTAAACTGATATGTGATACACTTCATTATATCAAGGTAATGATATTTTCTTTGATGTAATTAATCCTAATCTGTAGTACAAATAATTCATATAAATGTCCTATATTTACTACTGTATATCTATATTATTATAACTTGTGTCATTGATTATATATATTTTGTGTACCATAACTATATTATTGTTATTTAGGATCACCTGAAGATCAGGGCCCCCAGCCTTCGATAGTTAGCCTCATATAGCTAACTAACGAAAATATCACGACTTAACCTAAGCCAGTGGTTCCCAAACTGCGTTCCGCGGAACCCTGGTGTTCCACGGAGGCTTAACAAGGGTTCCGTGACACGTTTTCTAACCAGTCTAATCAGGTCTTAATATTAAGGTCTAATTAAGGTCCTAATATTTATACATAATTTTACCTTGTGGCTTTTTGTTAAATATTATTTTATATTCTTATTCTGACTTGAAATGGCACCATCGTGGATTTGGGATCACTGAATATTTTTCACTAAAATTAAAATCTGCTAAGTATATGTAAATAAATTTTCGCTACTCGGCTACTGCAAAAGTGTAATTTGGCAGATTTTAATTTTAACGATTTTATAAGACTGGTTCTATTAGTACTGTTTTAAAATAAATATCATAAATTCTGTCATAGTATTTAAAATTTGTCATATTATTTATGACAAATTTTAATATATATATTTTACTCGTGAGCATTTAACTGTAATTAATTTTGAGCAATATGTTTTCGCCAAAATTAAAATTTTCTAAGTTGCCAGTTGATTTTATGTGCACTTGTTTCATAATTGTGAACCAATCAGTATAACTATAGCCGTTGGCGTGGTGCACTGTCAAGTTAATTTCTGATAAGCTTTTACTTGTGTTTTCAGTGTAAAAATTTGTATTGTGTTCATCACTAAATCTGTAAGTTTTGTTGCTCAATAAATATTTTACAGCCCTAAGTCTAATATATATATAATATAATATAGTTGGGGTTCCTCGAAATAAACCAAGTCTGTAAGGGTTCCGACAGTTAGTAAAGTTTGGGAACCACTGACCTAACCAATCGTTAGGTCAACTGTACGCCCTTGACGATTGGTTAGGTTAAGTCGTGATATTTTCGTTAGTCAGCCTTATAAGGCCGACTTATAAAAGGCTGGGGGCCCTGATCTTCAGGTGATCCGTTATTTATATTAACATATTAACAGAAATGTTGCTCAATTAAGTTGATTAAAGCCTAAGAAAAGGAGAGCGTTTCATTTCAATTTAATAAACTTAATTTCAAGATCAGAGGATATGGACAAGTTTCTGAAGCCGGAAAGATTTGATACCGATCCCTTATCCTCAAGTTCGTCTAGTCTCTGGGGTCATTGGTTCAAGACAGTTCAGAACTTTCTGGCCGCGTTACCTTCTGATTTTCAGACTCGAAAGCTAAGTTTGCTTGTAAACCATGTATCTCCTTTGGTCTATGAGTACATAGTTGATTGTACTACCTATGGAGATGCTATAAAGATGCTTAATGACCTTTATATAAAACCTATAAATGAAATATTTGCCCGTCACCTATTAACCACCCGTCGTCAGGAGATGGGAGATTGTGTGGATCATAAGAGCATCTGAGTAAAGACTAACTTTCAATTGGTCTCTGCAAATCAAAGCAGGGATGAGTATATAAGAGATGCTTTCATATATGGTTTGAATACTCCTTTCATTAGGCAACGATTGCTTAAAAAAAATCTCTCAGTTTACAGATCGCTTTTGATCAAGCTCGCAGCCTTGAGTTGGCTCAGATTCAGTCTAATACTTATATATGTTCTAATACTCCTCTAAATTCAGTTAGTTGTGAAAGTGAAACAACTACAATAGAAAACCATGAGGCTAAACAAGATGCTAATGAAATCTTTGCGAGGAGTCTTCTATTGCTGCAGCAAGGTCTTGTAAATGTTTCTTTGTCGGAGTAATGTGCATCCGCGAGCTAAATGTCCTGCAAGAAATAGTTTGTCATAAATGTGGTATTAAAGGCCATTTTGTCAGAGTTTGTCGCTCTAATTCAAAAGCTTCTGCTTCTGTTAATACTTTAGCTTCTTTAGCAGGCTCTATTTCTCATTCTTTGAAAGAGGCAATTCTTACTATTTTAGCTAATGGTCTGTCTTTGAAGGCGCTAGTGGATACAGGTAGTACCGAAAATTTTAGTGATATAAATATTGTAAAAGAAAACAAATGGAAGGTATAAGCCTTGTAAAAGTCAAGTGTCAATGGCTAATACTTCTCATGTAACTAAAGTTGATGGGCTTTATTGTATAGATTTGACATTCAAGGATTGTACCTATAAAAATGTTAAGTTATCACTTCTGCCTAATCTATGTACTAATGTTATCCTTGGCCACGATTCTCTGTCTAGACATGAATCAGTTGAGATACCTTTTGGGGGAAGAGAACCTTCCTTAACTGTGTGTAAACCTTGCAGCAGCCGAGGTAGAACCTCCGTCTTTATTTAATAATTTAAGCTCTAAATGCAAACCCATTGCTGTTAAGTCATGCCGATATTGTCAGGCAGATATAAGTTTTATTTCGTCCGAAGTAGATTGCCTTCTTAATGAAGGCATTATCGAACCCAGTCGAAGTCCTTGGTGGGCACAAGTTTTAGTGGTAGCCAATGAATCTCATAAAAAACGCAGTTATCGATTATTCTCAAACAGTAAATAGATACACGCAGTTGGACGCTTATCCTCTGTCTAATATAAATGAAATGGTGGGCGAAATTGCAAAATGTAGTATCTTTAGTACAATAAATCTTAAGAGCGCCTATTATTTGATCCCTATTAAGGAGGAGGATAGGCTATACACTGCTTTCGAAGCCTGTGGCCAGCTGTTTCATTTCAATAGAATTCAGTTTGGTTAACAAACGGCGTAGCCTGTTTTCAGAGAGTAATCGATGACATAATTTGTAAAGAGGGTTTAAAGGATACTTTCATTTATGTGGACGATATCACTATATATGGACACGATCAGAGAGAGCATGATAATTTTACAAAATTTTTAAATGTTGTAAAAAAGTATAATCTTCATATTAATGAAAATAAGAGTTCTACGTCTAAGTCATCTATAGATTTACTAGGTTATAGAATAAGTAATGGTTCTTTAAAGCTTGATCCTGAGAGGTTAAAACCACTAGTGATGCACCGGAGCTCCGGCTCCGGCCAATTTAGAAAACCTCCTGCTCCGGCCGGAGGTCTCACTAAACTCCGGCCTCTGGCCGGAGGTGCCAAGTACACCAAACTCAATTCTGACAACTTTTAGTTTTGATTCTATAAAACTATAAAACCTCATTTCTGCACCTATCCGAATATTTCAGTTCTCAGATGACTGTAATAATAATTTATTTTATGAGTGATCAGTGACTGTAATAATAATAATAATTTATTTTATGAGTGATCAGTGATTGTAATAATATTTCGGTTCTCAGTGACTAATAATAAATTATTTTATGATTGATCAGTGATTGTATTAATAATTGATTTGATACAGGCTACTTTACTCAGCATTCAGCAAGACATCATAAGTTTCATAACCTGAGGATATTCTGTTCAATGGGAATTTTTAGAGAAATTAGCACACACAAAGCATAGAAAGTCGACTTTTATAAAGTTTAAGTTATTAAAGACTTAATAATTTAAAATAGCAGGACTATAATATATAAACCCTAAATAGATGAGACGATGGACCACACACGCACGCACACACATAAATACTGAAATAAATCAATTGGCCGGAACCTCCGGCCGGAGGAAAAAAACACTAAGCCGGAGGTTCCGCTCCAGCCAAAATCTGTCTCCGGTGCATCACTAAAAACCACTGCTGGAAATGGCCCCTCCTAATAATGCCTAAGACATGCGCCGAGTAATGGGTATGTTTGCCCACTATTCTATATGGATCGGAAAATTTTCCGAGAGTGTACGACCTTTGGTTGAAAACAAAACATACGCTCTCCCTCTTAACGTAAATAATGCTTTCGAAATTCTTAAAAGTGACATTGCTAATTCTGTTGTTGTTGCTATTGATGATAATATTCCTTTTGTAGTAGAGACTGATGCGTCTGATTACGCAATAGCTGCTCAACTTTGTCAAGCTGGACGTCCAGTCGCCTTTTTCGCCCGTACTCTGTCGCCCTCTGAAAGGAATCATTCCTATATAGAAAAAGCATACGCCATTGTTGAGTCTACCCGAAAATGGCGGCATTACCTGCATGGTAAACACCTTAAACTAGTAACAGATCAAAGGTTAGTAGCGTTTATGTTTAACACTAAGCATAAAGGAAAAGTTAAGAACGAGAAAAATCATGAGATGGATGTGGTGGATTGGTGTGACAAAGTCTGCAGATCGACACACCAAAAAAAAAACACCTTAATAATAAAAACTAATATTGATCTGGCAGCACTGGTTTTGATGGATTAGGGCGAATATGCAGCGATGATGTTTTGGGATGATCATTAGCATTGCGATTATGGATGTAGTGTTGATTGTCGTTGTACTATCGTGAACTACTAACCTATCTAGATATACTGATATAGCTATTGACTAACTAATAGACTGACAACTGCTAGACTAACAACTATTACTGGCTATCTAGAATATTGTCTGGAACTGTTGTTCTATACTTTAGGTGAGTCTATAATTATTTCGTTGTGTAACTTAATTCTGGTCATTGTACTGTATCTGTATAGTGTGTGAACCATAGCCTTATCTACCGGTCACTACAATCTACAGAAGCTAAGGCTAACAAAGACCCTAAGATCCACTCTAAAGTCAGCCCGAGAGAAAGGAAAGAGTAGGGGGTTAAGAGAAGAGAATAAGGGGTTAAGTAAGTCGCCACACCTATCACTCGTGGGTTAACATTCATTCAGAAAAAGTGAAAAAAAAGACTCACCATCATCATCCGCCGGCCACTGCCGACAAGTCAGAAAAATAGTCGGAGTGAATAGGAAAGGGGTGAAAGATGAAAATTAAAATAAGAACGCTTACAAACCATGCAAACACAGTCTTAACTCACAGTCATACCATGCAAACTACAGACATGCAATTAAAGAGAGTTACAGACATGCAAGTAAGTAGAGGATAAGAAAAATAAGAGTAGGTAAAGGTAAACAAAAAGTGGGTTAGTTAACTGTACGAGCTACATCTACGTTCGTGTTAGTTTAATTTTTTTGGATCAAGTAAAGATAATCCCTCCCAACAGAAAAAGGAGGGACTATCTTTACTTGATCATTTTTTGGGAGGGATCATCTTTACTTGGTAAAGTTGGTAATACCGCTTTACCGCAATACCGCTTTAATTAAAGTCTTTGGATCAAGTAAAGTTAAGCACCCCCAACCTTTTTTAGTTAGCTTTATAAGGCTAACTAACGAAAATATCACGACCTAACCTAACCAATCGTCAAGGGCGTACAGTTGACCTAACGATTGGTTAGGTTAAGTCGTGATATTTTCGTTAGTTAGCCTTATAAAGCTAACTAAAAAAGGTTGGGGGTGCTTATCTTTACTTGATCCATTGTAATAAATGAATTTTAATAAATTTTGTTTACAAATCAATCATTTTTTAAAAAAAGATTCTCTTAATTTTTATCCTTGTCAGACTGCTTCACTTTACTTTCTGGGAGGGATTATCTTTACTTGGTCATTTTTGGGAGGGATTTGCTTTACTAGTGTGACCTGGGAGGGATTATCTTTACTTGATCCATTTTTTTTTTATTTTATTGCTGGCATCACACGCTGGCATGTCACAAGCTGGCAGTAATCGTCAACAGACTCATCCTCGACCACCACCCCGAGAGCTCCTGTTACTAATTGTTTTTTTATTTTAAACGTTAATATTTTTAAAATGCCTATCTAAACGGTTCTTAAACATATTAACGCTGGTAGAGTGAACGACTGACGCGGGAAGATTACTCCATTTATCAATTACTTTAAACGTAAAGAAGTTTTTAGCGATATTAGTAATGAAACGTCTGCCACGCAACTTAAATCCGTTATTACGAGTATTGCTATTATCGAAAGTGAACAGTTTGTCAAAATTTACGTTATCAATGTTATTAACGATTTTGAAAACTTCAATAAGCTCCCCCCTTAATCTCCTAGTTTCGAGTGAATGCAAGTCTAAACTTTAATCCTACTGTATCTTCATAAGGCTTGTTGCGCAATGACAGAATTAGTTTCGTGGCGCAACGCTGAACCCTTTCTAACCTATCAATATCCTCGCGCAAATACGGGCACCAAAACTGAACAGCATATTCTAAATGAGTCCTGACTAGGGACTTGTAAAGGGGCAATATAATATCCTTCGATTTAAATTCGAAATTACGCGCTATGAAGCCTAACATCCTATTAGCTTTTGTGCAAGACTCCAGGCACTGGATCCTAACCTTTAAATCCTTAGATACGCGTACGCCTAAATCTACTTCCTCGTCAACACTCGCTAACTCTCCACCATCCATCATGTACGTGTAATTATTGTTACGAGAACTTATATGCAAAACTTTACATTTGTCTACGTTAAATTGCATCTGCCACTTATCCGTCCATTCCATAATCCTATTTACATCGTCTTGGAGCCTATTTCTATCGTCATCGTTAACAACTTACCGCCGATTTTAGTATCGTCCGTGAATTTTGACACGTTACTAATCAATCCTACATCTATGTCGTTAATGTAAATTACAAATAGCAATGGGATTAACACTGAACCCTGTGGGACACCGCTACCTACATCCAACCACCCCGATTCACTACCATTAACAACGACCCTCTGTCTCCTAGCACGAAGCCATTCCTCTAACCAGTTAGCTACCTGACCGCGTATACCGTGCGCTTTAACCTTCGCAATTAATCTTCTATGCGGAACTGTATTGAACGCCTTTTTAAAATCTAAATAAATAACGTCAGCCGCTCTATGCCTATCGCATTCGCGCACTATTTCGTTATAAAATTCTAACAAATTAGTTAAACAAGATCTATGGCGTCGAAACCCATGCTGACTACTATTAATCAAATCTCGACTTTCTAAGTGATCGATGATACGATCCTTAACTACAGATTCCAAAAGTTTACCGACAATTGACGTTAAGCTAATGGGCCTATAATTGCTAGCTACTGTGCGGTCGCCTTTTTTAAAAATAGGCGTGACGTTAGCTAATTTGAAGTCTTCAGGAATAATCCCCGTTTCGAGTGACTGATTAAAAATCTTCGTTAAGGGGGCTACGATAACGTCTTTCAAATGCCTAGGATAAAACGCGTCAGGGCCTGGAGCCTTGCTAACTTTTAGCCTATCGATATAATGCGCAATCTCACCCTCGTAAACAGTTATTTCATCCAAAATAGTCTCGCTACTAAATGGAACGATATCGTCCACGTCGGGAACATTATTTACTTCTACGATAAAAACTGTCGCAAAAAAGTTATTGAAAATATCCGCCATCGCCTGAGCGTCAGAAGCCAAAGCGCCGTTAACACCCACTAGAGGGCCTATGTTTTCTTTTATCAGCTTACGATTATTGACGTATTCAAAAAA
Source organism: Bathynomus jamesi (assembly GCA_023014485.1). Taxonomy (NCBI): domain Eukaryota; kingdom Metazoa; phylum Arthropoda; class Malacostraca; order Isopoda; family Cirolanidae; genus Bathynomus; species Bathynomus jamesi. The sequence continues at coordinate 19,464 of JAJOZX010000602.1, forward strand.
CATTTTTGGATTATGTTTATTATCCGCAGCTATAAGTATCTCTAAATTACGCTTAGCATTCCTAACTAATCTTTTAACCTGACGTCTAAGCTCGATATATCTATTAAAGTTAGCTGCCGTGTCATTGCGCTTATTAAGTCTATACGCTCTGTTACGCTCGATTATGAACTCGCCTATTTCCCTAGTCCACCACCTGGGCTTACCATGCTTTCTAGCGCGCTTGGCCCTACGAGGAATAAACTCCCTTCAATATTCATAAACTTTCTTTAAACGCCTCTCAATGCAAATTTGTTTCATTACCCATAAATAAGTTATCCCAGTCCACTACTCTCATCCTATCCGCAAAACTATCAAAATTAGCTGTATGAAAATCAGGGACTTCTATTACGTTACTATCCCTAGTGTTTTCTATCAATAACTTAACCCTTTGAGGACCATGGGACATATTTGTCCCAAGGAAATAATAATATAAATTGTACAATGATGCAACGTTTCTACAAATACATCTACATGTTTATACAGGTATCGTTTAGTTGTCGGAAAATTAACCCAAAAATGGGTCATTTAAGTGACTATAGTTACTAATATCTAATTGTAAAACACAATAAAACTTAAACTTTTAAGTTCAAAGAAACGTATACTGGTCGTCAAAGGATTAAACCTAAGAATTTGATGATCACTACATCCTAAACTCTCGCCTACTTCTAAACCCTCGACTATATTTTCGCAGTTCGTCATCACCAAATCTAAAATATTGTCACAGCGCGTTGGTTCGGTAACCATCTGTCGTAAAAAATTATCTTCCATGAACTCAATCAATCTCAAACCCTCCTCATTACCATAAAAGTCTCGTAATTAACATTAGGGCAGTTAAAGTCTCCGACAATTATACTATTCCGATTGTCAATAAAGTTACCAAGTGAGTAAAATCTAGTATCGGTATCGAGGGGTTGAATGGAAGGTCTATAAACAACAACAAAATTAAAACTAATACTACGCGCCCTAACTTCAACGCATATCGCATAAAACGCCGCCACCAATCCTATGTAACCTATCATTAGTAAAGAGTTTAAAACCTGGTAAATCAAGTTCCCCCAACAAGTCCCGAGTCACGGTATTTAACCACGTTTCAGTGATTAGCAACTATATCGTAGTTGCCGGAATAAATTATCGCCTTAAATTCGTTTAATTTATTTCTAATACTACGTGTGTTACAATAAAAGACGTTTAAGTTATTTTTTACCACAGGCCGGCGTTTTAAACTATTTTTCACGTCGGGCCCGCGTGCCCCGGACCCACAACGTTTAAAGAAGGCTTCGACCTATACAGCTTTCAAACGTTTTCCTCAATTAACCTACCTAACCTAGCATTACCTATTTCATTAAAATGCACCCCCATCTTTTATAAAAAGGCTAGGATCACTGAATTCGGACCACAGCTTTACGAAGGGCACATTTTCCTCAGCACAAATCTCTTCTAATTTATTATTCAAAAATATTGTTTTTGACGAAATCCTAAGACCCAAACCGTGCCTAGGGGTAATACCTAGAACTAAAGACCTATCTGACCTCGCCTTCAGGGACCTAATTAACCCCCTATATCTCTCCAAAAGGTCAGGCACTCTCGTATCGGGCTTATACGTGTCGTTGCCTCCTACCATCGTCACCAACATCGAGTGACGGGAGGCAACGTCAATCCTATCCACTTCGTCTATAACTCTGTCAACCCTGGCCCCTGGGAGACAGACCCTCCTCCTCTTGGTTGGATGCCGTTTAACGAACTCTCTGTCCATATGGCGCACTAAAGAGTCCCCAATTAAAATAGTTTCCCCCTCATTCACGACCCTTTCAAAATGGGCGAAAGGGTTCGAAACCTCGATAGGGGGGGGATTCCTATCATCTAACGTACGCGGCCTAGCTCCACCCTCAACTTCTCTAAATCCCTCCCCATCTACTAATCTCGGAGCAACCTTAACCCCTTCCTCAACTCTATCCAACCTTCCCGATAAGCTACCTAAACTAGAAACTAGGTTACGCACCTCACCCTTCAAATTATTAACGTCTTCAACGTTAGTATTGGTTCAGCTTTCGTCAACCGTAGCCCTACCCCTGCCCTCATAAGCGTTGCAAGTTTTTCCGTTACCTCACGTACACTACGTTTTATATCAACTATTTCCTCCCTTAACTCGCAAAAAAAAAAAACTGATCTCTCGGTAATCGCCAGAGGACCGCCGTTATAGTCTTTAACCCTTTACGGACGAGTCCGCAGCATATGCGGCCACTCTTGTTACCAGAACGTATAGGTTTTATTGTTATTGAAAACTAAATATTTTAGTAACTAGTCACTGAAATGATACACATTTTGGGTTCCTTTCCCGACAACTAAATGACATCTATATATATACACGTAGAAACATTTATAGAAACGAGGCATTGTAGTACAATTTATATTATTATTTCTGGTGGACCTTAAGGTACCATCCATCGTTAAAGGGTTAAAATCCGAATACCACCGGTTTACCTCACACACGACGCTTTCTGTGACGGCATCACGCAGTTAAAATTAGTTTATAACCGTCACAAGTTTAAGTTAAATTAAGCCGGCACGCTATGAAAACTTCTAAATCGCCAAAAAACACTAATATTCAATTACTTAACTATAACAATGTGAATATAAACGCAAGTATATAAAATTCAAAACTTTCCAAAAGTAAAATTCTTAGCAATATGCAAAAGTAGATGCAATATTAGAGCTCAGGAAATGCGTCCGCTCAGTACAGAGGGTTTTCTTTTTTTGTTTTTTGGTTGCATTTTTGTCTTTTTCCGCTTGGGGGAAGGGGCTAGTAAAGTGCAAATTGCTAACCTACAGTTCAAGGGCATGGCCGTAACTACCTATGAGGTCACCGAGGTCCGGACCTCAGTAATTATTTCCTAAAAAAAAAAAAAAAGAGAGACTGAACCGTGAAATATTGCTGCAGCTTTAATAAAAGTATTTTTGCTAACAGGTCCCTTTGTACAGTATTTAATTATAGACAAGGGTTTTGTGTTTAGTGTATAGCTTGGGTTGTGTTTGTAGATGTCATTTTGGTCTGAATTTTGCTCGTCCCGCCGCGCTCGAAAAAAATCTGGACCTCACTAATTTCTAAACCCTAGTTACGGCCCTGTTCAAGGGTTCTTGTATTGAGCCTAGTTTGTGTTTAGGCTATTTTGATTATGCCTGTTATTGGTCAAATAGGCCCCTATTCGGAGGGCGAGGAAGATTTTGACACGTACACAGATAGAGTGGAGTTGTTTTTTGCAGCGAATTCTATACCAGATGATAAAAGGGTACCATCTTTTTTAACTCTAATAGGCCCTAAAACTTATAGTCTAGTTAAAGATCTGGTAGCTCCTAAGAGTATAGCAGAGTGTAGCTATACAGATTTAGTTACAATTCTAAAAGATCACTATAAGCCTCAAGTGGTAGTGATTTTTGAGATTTCAGTTCTATTCTCGAAATCAGGCTGTAGGTGAATCAACTGCTGACTTTGTAGCTAGCCTAAGGAAAGTGGCTAGTGCTTGTGAGTTTGGCGCTAACCTAACAGAAATGCTACGGGACAGATTTGTCATGGGTTTGAGAGAGGAGGCCACTCAGCGAGAACTATTGACATTTAAAAACCTAACTTTCGATGCTGCCGTAGTACTAGCCACAATTAGGGAAGCTGCTGCTAAGGATGCAAAGGCATTTGGTGATGTGAATTTGATCAGGCCTAAATCTACTATTAACCTAAATAGTAGGTCTACAGGAACTAAGGCTAAGGATAATCCAAAGGTTAGCCAAAGAAACTTTCTAAAAGCAGATAGTTCAAAAAATTGGCTTAAGCAAAGTGCTAAACCTAAAAAACCTTGTACTAGCGGTGACAAACAGCATTGGAAGGTAGACTGCCCTTCAAGGAGGCAGTATGTTATAAATGTAACAAGGTTGGACATATAGCAAAGGTTTGTTTTTCTAAAATGCATAAACCTCCTTTATCAGCCAACAGTCTAAAGCAGTCACAGATAGGCTCTGAATATATTTTGTCAGGATGGCACTACAAATGCTGGTCCTTATATTATAGATGCTACTATAAATAAAGTCAAACTTCCTGGATACAGGTGCAGCTAGAACTATAATTTCTAAGGATTATTTTGTAGAAAAATTCCAAAACTCCATACCACTATATCATTCTAAGGCTACTCTGAGAAAATATGGAAATGTTGAGATGCCAATAGTAGGAGGCTAAAGTTCAAGTTACAATAAATGATACAAAGTATCACAAACAGTTAACACTTTTAGTGATTGATGAACCAGGTCCTACTCTTCTAGGTAGAGATTGGATTCATGCTCTAAACTTGCCTATTCATAACATTATAGTTGATCATCAATCAATAAATTGCTCTGTAATACCTAATAATATCTCAATTCTTTTAAAGGAATTTCCAAAATTACTTGGGCCTACTCTTGGCATGCTCAAAGATCATAAAGTGTCTATTGAATTGGATAATGAAGTCAGCCCTAAATTTTGTAAAACTAGGCCATTGCCTTATGTTCTAAGAGAAAAGGTAGAATTGGAGCTAGACAGGCTCACTAAGGAAAAGGTTATTGAACTTATATCGCACTCATTATGGGCAGCACCTATTGTCCTGTGTTAAAACCTATAAGTGTGTTCGTATTTGTGGGGACTACAAAGTACTGCTAATAAGGCTATTCTAATAGATAAATATCCTATTCCTAATCCTGCTGATATTTTTAGTAAGTTAGCTGGTAATAAATACTTCTCTGAGCTGGATATATGTCACAAGCCTATGCACAGCTGGAGCTTGATGAAAAATCTAAGGATATCACAACTATAAATACTCACAAGGGTCTATTTCGTTATAATAGATTATGTTATGGTATTTCATCAGCTCCTGGCATTTTCCAAAGAACTATTAGTTGCATATTAGATGGAATTTCAGATGTGGTATGTTACCTGGATGACATCCTTATAGCTGGAAAAACAGAAGCAGAACATAACGTTTAATCTAAGGACAGTTTTGCAGAAGTTAGCAGCTGCTGGTTTAACTCTAAATAAGAAAAAATGTATCTGGATAACTAATGAAATTCAGTATTTGGGATTTAAGGTTGATTCATTAGGTCTGCATCCTACTAAGGATAAAGTTGATGCTATTTATAAGGCTCCTGCACCTACTAATGTCACTCAGCTTCAAGCATATCTAGGCTTGCTTAATTTCTACAGGAAATTTCTACCAAATGCTGCTACTACATTGGAACCACTAAATAAATTACTCAGGAAAGACACTAAATGGAGTTGGGGTAAAGAGGAACAGTCTAGTTTTCAACAGTCAAAGGAACTCTTACTCAATTCTCATGTTTTAGTGCATTTTGATCCTAAACTACCTATAGTTGTAACTGCTGATAGCAGCTCATATGGCATTGGAGCAGTACTTGCTCATAATATTAACGGGGAAGAAAGACCTATTTCTTTTGTTTCCCGCACTCTAAATACAGCAGAAAGGAATTATTCACAGGTAGAACGTGAAGCATTAGCCCTAATTTTCGCAGTAAAAAACTTTCATTTTTACTTGTGGGGTCAGCAGTTTACCCGTGTGACTGATCAATGATCATCAACCGTTGTTAGGGTTGTTTGCTCCTAATAAACAAATTTCTATCTTGGCTGCAGGACGAATACAACGTTGGGTTCTCATGCTACAAGCCTATTCTTTCAATCTAGTGCACCGGTCATGTAAGCATTTGGGTAATGCTGATGCTTTAAGCCGGTTACCTTTAGATGCTTCCATTGAATGTGTCCCAATTCCAGCTGAATGGGTTCACTTAGTTAAATTTCTAGGAACAACACCAGTTACAGCTATGATTATTGCTCAGTGGACTAACTCTGATCCTATTTTGTCTCTGTTTATCAGATGGTCTCTAGTGGTTGGCCTATGAAGGTGGACAGTTCTTACCAACTGGATAGTGACATCCTTTCGCTTGAGTTCATGCTCTCGGTGTTTGGGGTTACGTGATACTCCTAAAAAGGGTTTTCTACATCCCTGGGAATGGCCTTCCCATCCATGGCACAGAATTCATATTAATTATGCGGGTCCCATCGATCACCACTATCTTCTAGTCATTGTCGATGCTCATTCTAAATGGGTAGAGGTTCTTTCTACTACATCTATGTCTTCATCCTCTCCTATTCATCTGTTGCGTTCTATTTTTGCCAGATTTGGCCTTCCAGTTGTTTTGGTTTCTGATAATGGCCCAAGTTTTACTAGTTCTGATTTTTCTCTGTTTTTGTCTTCCAATGGTATTCGTCATGTTCATACTGCTCTCTACCACCCATCTTCAAATGGCTTGGCTGAGAACATGGTCCGTTCTGTTAAGTCTGCTTTGCTTCATGCAAAGGGGGAGGGAAATCAGGTTGCTTTGGATCGCTCTCATGAAATACAGGTTGACACCCCATTCTACTGCGGGTGTTGCACCGTCCGAGTTGATGTTTGGCCGTCGTATTCGCTGTATTTTTGATTTTGTGCGTCCTCATGATTTTATTTGTCAAAGAGTTTACAGTCGGCAAGAGCGACAAAAACGTGCCTTTGAATCTAAGACTCCTAGGACGCTGGAGCTGCTACCTCAAAATAAGGTCATGATTCGCATTTACTCCCAGGGTCCCAAGTGGGTACCAGCTATAGTTAGAAGGCAGATTGGTCCTGTTTCCTACAGATGTGTAACTGAAGATGGTCGAATTCAGAATCGACATCAGGATCAGATTCTACCTCATTCTATGCCTTCCGCTACTCCTACTCTAGAGCTTACACCTATTCCTACTACTCCAGAGAGTACCGCTACTATTCCAACCGAAATGGAAACACAATCCTCTCTGTCACCTGTGGCTGAACCAGAGGAATCTACTGCACTTGGAGTTCGTCGTTCTACCAGGGTTAAAAAAGCCCCGGAACGTCTGAACTTGTAGGGGAGGAGTATGGTGGATTGGTGACTAAAAGTCTGCAGATCGACACACCAAAAACACACCTTAATAATAAAAACTAATATTGATCTGGCAGCACTGGTTTTGACGGATTAGGGCGGATATGCAGCGATGATGTTTTGGGATGATCATTAGCGTTGAGATTATGGATGTAGTGTTGATTGTCATTGTACTATTGTGAACTACTAGCCTATCTAGATATACTGATATAGCTATTGACTAACTAATAGACTGACAACTGCTAGACTAACGACTATTGCTGGCTATCTAGAATATTGTCTGGAACTGTTGTTCTATACTTGAGGCGTCTATAATTATTTCGTTGTGTAACTTAATTCTGGTTATTGTACTGTATCTGTATATAGTATGTGAACTATAGCCTTATCTACCGGTCACTACAATGAAGACTTGATTTATCAAGTTTCAGTTATGACACTGTATATCGGGCCCGGAAGAGAAAATATAGCTCCAGATACGCTTTCTCGCGCATTTATACCATCTATTAATAAACATCATTTAGAAGAGTTACACATTGCCTTGTGCCATCCCGGAGTAACTAAAATGTGGCATTTTGTTAGAAGCCGGAACCTCCCATATTCAATTGAAGATGTAAAAAACATTATTTCAAAATACACTGCATTCGCCCAGTGTAAACCGAAGTATTTAAATAGTAATCAAGATCAGTTAATAAAAGCTACACAACCTTTCGAAAGATTAAATTTTGACTTTAAAGGTCCTTTGCCTCCCAATTCCCCTAATCGTTATCTGCTGACGATAGTAGACGAATTTTCGAGATTTCCTTTCGCGTTTTCATGTGCGGACACTTCTGCTGAAATTGTAGTGGATTGTCGTAGTCAACCTTTTGCTATCTTTGGTGCACCCGCGTATGTGCACTCCGATAGAGGTTCCTCCTTTATGTCGCATACACTTAAACAGTTTTTGAATTCACGCGGAGTGGCCATTAGTAAAACGATCCCATATAATTTCCAGGGAAATGGTTTAGTTGAGAGATATAGCGGAATTATATGGAAAGGAGTAAATTTAGCTTTGGCTTCGAGATTACACAGTATACGATCTCTTTTATGTACTTTTACAAACTGCACCCCTCATGAGAGATCATTTAATTATCAGCGTTGATCTACAAATGGTCACGGGTTGCTCATTGTATCAGTTGCTCGGAGACACTAGCACCGGACACTCCATACCTACGTGGTTTACCTCCCCGGGTAAAGTATTATTGAAAAATTATACACGTCAGTCTAAATATGAGCCTCTGATTGAAGAAGTAGAACTCATTGAGGCTAATCCCGAACATGCTCATATTCGTCTCCCGGGAGGCCGAGAGATTACTGTCTCGCTTAAGCACCTCGCCCGTGCTGGGGAATCTGAAACTCGATAATACGAAAATACTAACGAAGCACTTCCTGATGGTGTGCTAAACAACCATCCTCCGTCACCTACCATCCTGCCCTCAAATCCCTCACCAGTCAACGTTCCTCAGACTTCAGTAGATGATGATAATTAAAATACAGAGGCCCCTATGACTGAGGTACGGTGATCAGGGCGTACTTAGCGTCCGCCTAGTTGATTTAAGGACTATATTATTCAATCTAAGTAGAAGGGAAAAATGTAATATTACTTTGCAGGTTCATGTTGACTTTATTAGAATGTTATACCTAGTAAAATCATGTGTGTTTATATTCAATTCAATTAAACTGATATGTGATATACTTTATTATATCAAGGTAGTGATATTTTCTTTGATGTAATTAATCCTAATCTGTAGTATAAACAATTCATATAAATGTCCTATGTTTACTATATCTATATTATTATAACTTGTGTCATTGATTATATATATTTTGTGTACCATAACTATATTATTGTTATTTATATTAACAGAAATATTGTTCAATTAAGTTGATTAAAGCCTAAGAAAAGGAGAGCGTTTCGTTTCAAAGGACCATTCCAATGGCTCATGAAGGAAGATTAGTCACCCGGAAAAATGCTTCCTCAAAGAGCTGCGAGTTTCACAATGTGTGAAAGCTCCATCCTCCATTTCCATTTTCTCATTGTATCAGTTTCTTGGAGAGACTAGCACCGGACCTGCTGAAACCATTGTGAATCTAGGGTAATGCAGTTATTTCTTTTACGAGACATGTTAATTCGTTGTAAGTACAAATCTTGTAGCATCTGACAATATGAATTTTGCGTTACTGTTACTGCTTTCCCAGTTTCACTTTCAAAGTAGGAACCTACTACACCATACCACCCAGTACCGGTTTAACGCACAGGCCACCTAGGCCCTAACATACATGGGCCCGCCGGCCACCCAAGTAAGTTTTATTATTTTTTTATCACCTTTTTTGTACAAGTTACTGGCTAACAGCGATTTGGCTGCAACATTTCCTAATTCTGCTATTACATTAAGAACGTTCTACCCTATACAAAGGGAGAAGGTATGCAGTATGACTATTAATGTTATGAGAATTAATTTTACATTTCTTTTGTACATTTTAACAGTTAATATACTATATTGTACCATCATATATTATTTTTTTCTGTACTGGATCAAATATCTTTGTTAATATATAACATAAATAATTTTGTTTGTGAATTCCATGATTTTGTAGAGTATTAAGGGGCCCCACTAAACCTTAATTAATCCGTTCCTGATACCACCCAACAGTAACCCAAATGTTGAGTTCAGCAACACTACTTGGAAGCTCTATTAGTCTTTGGAACGCCAGCATGAATAGCGTGGGGTAGACACCTCAGTTAGGTTACTTAGGTTCTAGCAAACACTCAAAAGCACTTACCGGTGCGTTGAATTAGGTATTCTTGGAAGCCTACCATTATATTCCTGTGTCCCCTACAAACAGCCTACCTAACTCTCTCTTACATTACCAATTTAGAAGCTATAGACATTACCCCTAACTATACGTAAGTACGGACAACTTTCTACCCCATTTGTCACCTTAGAAACACCACCTAATTACACTCAGCACCAACGATTAGGTCAGATAGGAAAAAACATGTCTAGGCTAGCCCAAAACAATACGAACAGCCGCGTTGGTTCGTTTATGCCTTGCTCTTGCTATTCAGCTTAGATTTAGTGATATTTCCCCTTTAGTGACTTTTAGACTATATACATATATATACACACAGGTCACCTCACTCCTCCCCTACAAGTTTAGTCTGTCAGGGGGATGAGGGACCCTAGACGACCTGCGGAGCGGGGTTGATGTAGTAGGATTAGGTGCAACCTGTATAGGCGGGCGAGTTGAACCATTTTCCGGAGGATCAGTTCTCTCTTCCGGAAGACTCTGGTCCTTCTGCACTTCACGTTCCCATATCTGGTCCTGATGGCGTTTAATAGAACGACCATCTTCTAGTTGGCACTTGAAGGAAACAGGGCCCGTTCTCTCCTGCACAGTTGCAGGAACCCATTTTGGTCCAGCCCCATAGTTGCGAATCATAACTGGATCATTAGGTTGCGCTTCTATAACTCTCCCTCTTTTAGTGTCGTGGTACAACTTCTGTTTTTCCTGATGGCGTAAAACTCGTTGTTGTAACGTTTCGTTTGGACGTAACAAATCGAAAACTGAACGAATTCCCCGGCCAATCAGAAGTTTAGAGGGAGACACCCCCGTCGTGGTGTGAGGTGTTATTCGATATTTAAACAAAAATTTATCCAACACCACTTGCATTTCCTCCCCACGAGAATGACGCAAGGCCGACTTGAAAGTACGGACCATGTTTTCCGCGAGACCGTTAGTAGATGGGTGGAAAACACTAGACCGGACATGTCTAATGCCATTTAAGTGGACGAAAGAACGAAATTCCTCACTGGTAAAACAAGTACCATTGTCGGAAACCAGGACTATGGGTAAACCCCATCGAGCGAAAACCGAACGGAGTAAGCGAATAGTAACACCCGAAGTCGTGGAAGTGGTTGGAAGAATTTCCACCCACTTAGAGTAGGCGTCCACAATGACTAGGAAATAAGTATTATTTATAGGACCTGCATAGTCAACATGGATCCTATGCCACGGTATAGTAGGCCATTCCCAAGGATGAAGTGGACTTTTCCTTGGGAGATCTCTGTTCTCTAGGCAGCTTTGACAGGAACGAACCAATGATTCGAGTTCTCCATCTAAACCAGGCCACCAGAAATAAGCTCTTGCCAGCTCTTTCATTTTTGTTGCGCCCATGTGTTCAGCGTGAAGTTCCTTCACTAAATTCGACATGCCTTCATTTGGAATAATCACTCTGTGGCCCCATAAGAGACAGCCATTTTGAATAGAGGCCAGACTGACGTTGATAAAAAGGCTGTAATTCACTCTCAACCTTAGTAGGCCAACCAACTGAGCAGAAATGGATGACCCTAGACAGAATAGGGTCTGATTTTGTCCACTGCTCTATTTGTACCGCAGATACTGGAGTAGATTCCAAAAACTCCACCAAGTGAACCCATTCTGTAGGTATAGGTACACAATCATTTGGATTTTCTAAGGGCAACCTACTTAGCGCATCAGCCGTACCTAGAAGTTTACCTGACCGATGTACTAAGTCAAATTTATAGGCTTGTAGAATGTGCCCATCGTTGAATCCTACCTGAGGCCATAACTGGAATATTTTTATTAGGTGAAAATAAACCTAAAAGAGGCTTATGGTTAGGCTGACCATACGTACCGTTTTTTTTAGATTTCCTGGCCGTCCCGTCGTTTTAATAAAAATGTCAATTTTGTCCCGTTTTTAATAAAAACTATAAATATACTTTAATATTGGTCAATCATAAATTATTATTCATAACCTATAAGACTTTTGTAATATTGTAGAGTTTATTCTTTGTCTTCCAGGAAGTACAGCACCTGTTGAGAGAATATTTTCTGTTATGAACAATATGTGGTCAAAGGAGAAATCTAGATTAAGTGTTGAGACAAAATTGTGTCATGGAGTGTGAGAAGTTTTATGATAAGGTGTTGAAAGACCGAAATTTGCTGCGTAAGATTACTTCATCGGAGAAATATTCATGGTACGATCGTGGTGAAATACAGTCCCCCTCTACGTCTACCTAAATTTTTGTATGGGTTCTGTCACTGAAGAATAATTGTAAGCTCAATATGTTTATGTACTTACTTTTTCATGAATACAGAATATTACATAACCCCCGTCCCGTTTTTGTCTCAAGGACCTTAATATGGTCAGCCTACTTATGGTCAGTAATTAGTTTAAATTCATGACCCCATAGATAGAAATGAATTTTTTTTACTGCAAATACTAAGGCTAATGCTTCACGTTCCACTTGTGCATATCGTCTTTCAGTCTCAGTTAGTGTTCTAGAAGCAAAACAGATAGGCCTATCTACACCATCAATATGGTGAGATAACACTGCCCCAATTCCATAAGAACTGCTGTCTGCTGAAACTACGATAGGAAGTTTAGGATCATAATGCACTAGGAGAGTGGACTTTAGTAGTACGTCCTTGGAAGCCTCAAATGCTTCCTTTTGAGTTTTCTCCCATCTCCACTGTTCCCCAGATCGTAATAGCTTATTTAGGGATTCAAGGAAAAGTCGATGCATTAGGCAAAAATTTCCTATAAAAGTTTAGGAGACCTAAATAAGCTTGTAACTGTGTGATGTTTTGTGGAAGTGGTGCATTTTTTATTGCTTCTAGTTTATCCACCGTTGGGTGAATGTCTGAGGCATCTATGCGGAACCCTAAATATGAAACTTCGTTAGTGACCCATGGACACTTTTCTCTCTTTAGCGGCATCCCGGAGTCTTTTTAGAACCGTGGTTAATCTAGTTAGGTGTTCTTTTTTAGACGAACCTGAAATGAGGACATCATCTAGAAAGCAAAGTACCCCTGGAATGTGACCTAGAACTTGGTCCATTGTCCTCTGAAAAATACCCGGAGCCGATGCTATTCTATAGCATAGCCTATTGTACTTATATAGGCCTCGGTGCGTATTTGATAGTTAATTCTTTAGTTTTCATCTAAACTTAGTTGAGCATAGGCTTGGGACATATCGAGTTTTGTGAAATATTTACCCCCAGCAAGAGAGCTAAATAATTCATCAGGCTTGGTTGGGTATAGGATAGCAATCTAGAAGGACGGCTCTATTTGCTGTTAAACGGTAATCCCCACATAACCGCACGGACTTGTCCGGTTTTAGTACAGGAACTACTGGGGCAGCCCACTTAGCGTGTGACTGGTTCAATAATTTTATCTTTTAGCAGCCTGTCAATTTCTAAATCTACCTTCTCCCGCAGTGCATGCGCAATTGAACGAGCCTTACAAAATTTCGGAGTTACATTAGGATCTACTTCTATGCAGACCTGATGGCCCTTTAGGTTGCCTACTTCAGGCCCAAAAACAGAAGAAAACTCCCTTAACAATGAGTCTATGTCAGATGGATACGAGTGTGTATGCACATCTGCCTGACCCAGGGCCGGATTAACCATTAAGCAAAATAAGCCCGTGCTTAGGGCATCAAGGGAAGGGGGGCACCACAGAAATTTTCCATTGTCGGATTTACCATGGATTTATTATACTATTATAATCGCGGCTTATAGCCTATAAGCTGTTGAAAACTGAATTATATATATTCATATATAGTATTTATTTGTTTTCATTGTTTGAATTTGTAGTCATGGGCGCCCGCAGGATTTTTTCCAAGGGGGGGCAAAATTTAATGTATTAATAGGTAGGGACCGGAGCAAGCAAAAAACTTTTGACCCCTTAGGAACCAGCAGGTTAATTCTAAGCAAGTTTAGTGTTGCATTTTCTGTAATGGAAAATGCAAATATATATGTATATACATACAATGCACATGATAACAATCATTTATTTTATTTATAACAGAAAATGATAGAATGAAGAAAAAAGCACACTGAAGTAAATGTTGTACCTAATTTGAAAACGGTGTTTCGAGCATCACCTACACTACTCATTTGAATAGGAATTGTAGTCGTCTGCGGTCACTACCAAAATTATGAACAACCTTTTCCATAAAATCAGTTTTGTTGGAGTTGATTTTCTCCCGGTGTACACTGAGCATACATAACCCAGAGAGTCGCTCATCAGACATAGTAGACCTCAGCCATGTTTTAACTCGCCGAAGTGTACTGAAGGATCTTTCGACTGTGCATGTGTAAGGATCAAAAACAATGGCTGCCACGCACTGCATGCAGCCAGGTGCTTGAGTTGGCGCTGCCAACTTGGCGGGATAATTTTAAGGGGGACTTCTGAAAAATAAAAAGGTAGCAACCTTTTATCATGCACACAAATAAAATTTTTCACCTTTAGGACGCAGTTGGATACTTTTCAGCAAGTTTAGGATATAAATATTTTCTTGGCATTTCCAGGGGGAGGCAAGCGCCCCCCCTTGCCCCTACCTGCGGGCGCCCATGTTTGTAGTGAACAACAACCCTTTTGAGAGAATAAATATATTTCGTTGTAATCACACACTTTACGGTTTGCGTTATTATTTTGTTTATATCAAATCTTTGAGCGCCATATTAAAAATACATATAGATTAAATATTTTCTTGTGCTATAGTAAATGTAAAAACAAGATTCAGTCATGCTGAACTTTATAAAATAATTGTAGAAGACAATATTGAGTGTGCCTTCCCAAATGTAGAAATTGCCTTTCGTATATTTTTAACATTAATGGTCACAAATTGCTCAGCTGAGCGTTCATTTTCTCAGTTGAAGTATATTAAAAATACCAACAGAACAACTATGCAACAAGGCAGGCTGGATGCCTTATCTCTACTAAGTATAGAAGCAGATGTGTTACGTAAGATTAGTTTTGAGGATCTGATCAAAGACTTTGCAATTAAAAAAAGTAGGAGAAAACTTTTCAAATATAAATGAAGTGGAAGTATACAAAAATAAACATTATTTTCCATCTTACTGTAAGTTTTGTTTCATTTCAAAAAATAAAATTTTATTTTATGGTTTATTTTTGTTTATATTTTGAATTACATATATATGGGGCACCAAAATCTTTTAAGTGCTTAGGGCCTCTAAAGGTCTTAATCCGGCCCTGTGTACATCGTTCCTTTGAAGAGGTATACCAGTGAGGGTTGTTTTGAGACCAGTAGCGGGTGTTCTGTCAATTTACCTCATCATTTCCATAAAAAACAGCCTCATCACTGAAGAGAATGGTGGACGGGAAATTGGCATCCCGAGCATATTGTTCCGTGGTCCATTCATAAAATTCCATCCGCCGGTCGGGATCATCTTCGCTTAATTTCTGTAGGATCTGAAGTTTATATGGATGCCATTTGTGAGCCTGAAGAATGCGATGGATGCTACTTTTCGACACTCCTGTCTCGGCGGACAATCGCCGAAGAGACTTATTGGGACTTCTGTTAAAATGAGCCAGGATAGCAGTCGCTGTATCATCGTCAGTGGACCTCCTTGAAGGTCCACTGCGTGGTTTATCTTCTATGGATCCTGTTTCCTTAAACTTTGCAACAAGTCTGCTAACACAACTCTGTGTTATTGGCTCGCGGTCTCGATGCAGTGTGTTAAATTCAGCAGCGGCCCCTCTCTGACTCCGATTTCCTATGAGTAGAATTATCTGGATTCCAAAGCTGGGCACAAACCGTTAATCCGTTAATCGTTAATTTACGAAGTTAACTTTTTCGTTAACGATTTAACTTTTAAGTTAACTTTGAAAATCATTATCGGACTAATTAACTTCCGTTACATTTAACTTCCGTTAACTCAAGTCCGTTAACCCAAAAAATTCATAAATAAACGTTTAAAAGTTTCTATTATTTTCAGTGCTGAGCAGGTGCGCAATTAATCCGCCACTGTTAATAGTGATGAACGAATTTCCATTTCCGCAGTGCAAAATCAGGCGGAAAGATTTGCCATTTGAGTTGAATGTTTCAACTTCTTTCAAGAAATATCACGAGCATTTTAAGGCACTTTCAATAATATATATGTAACAATTACAACAAATAACTACATTCGCTTCATTTGCAGTCTGTCTCTTGCGCAACATGTTTGTGCTAGTGAATATTTAAAAATAATCGTTGTCAAGTAAGTCATGTATATTTATGTCTGTGAGTACCTTATTAGTAGTCTCCTTGATACATTTCAAGAACCATAAAACTGATCAGGTAAGATTTCAATTCTCATGTCACTTTGATGACATAAATTAAGTCAATTGATGTCTTACAATGGGAGCGTTTTCACCTTAACCCTTTATGTCCTGGGCAAGGACATCCTGAGGGCCAAGAGATCATCCCTGTCTGATGAAAACTTTGATATGCTAATTTTCATGAAGGGCAACATGCATCTCATGGACAAAATGGAGAACGAGAAGAAAAGGGAAAATTAAATTATATATATATATATATTGTGTTTTTCATTTTTTTTATAATAAAAGTTAACGTTAACGGTTTATCGGTAACTTCCGTTACATGTTTAACGAATTAACGGTTAACGAAGTTAACTTTTTGGTTAACGGATTAGCGGTTAACGAAGTTAACTTTTTGGTTAACGGTGCCCACCACTGCTGGATTCATTCTTCCTTGCTCACAGACTTTATGGCCTGTAGAAAGAGAAAAATATGAATTATGGTTTGTAGAAATAGAAAAATATGAATTTCTCCTATGATGTCGGACTTATGGGACACCCTGTATATATATATGAAAATTATTCCACGAAAGTAACACGTGAGAAATATTTATGATGAAAAGAACCACGAAGGAAAAGGAAACACAGAATGGTGCTCAAGCGCTTTCGTCTAATGACATCCTCAGGAACACTCAATGTTCCTGAGGATGTCATTAGACGAAAGCACTTC
This sequence comes from Bathynomus jamesi, assembly GCA_023014485.1. Lineage (NCBI taxonomy): Eukaryota > Metazoa > Arthropoda > Malacostraca > Isopoda > Cirolanidae > Bathynomus > Bathynomus jamesi. The sequence goes on from JAJOZX010000602.1 coordinate 36,306, forward strand.
AGCACCATTCTGTTTCCTTTCCTTCGTGGTTCTTTTCATCATATATATATATATATATATATATATATAATAAAATAAACTTATTAGATTTTTGTATATTTAATTGTATATAAACCATTTTATTGTGCGAAAAAAAAAATTGTATAGGACAAATGAATACAAATAAGAAATAACCAAAGCTGGGCACAAACCGTTAATCCGTTAATCGTTAATTAACGAAGTTAACTTTTTCGTTAACGATTTAACTTTTAAGTTAACTTTGAAAATCATTATCCGACTAATTAACTTCCGTTACATTTAACTTCCGTTAACTCAAGTCCGTTAACCCAAAAAATTCATAAATAACGTTTAAAAGTTTCTATTATTTTCAGTGCTGAACAGGTGCGCAATTAATCCGCCACTGTTAATAGTGATGAACGAATTTCCATTTCCGCAGTGCAAAATCAGGCGATATATTTGTTTCCGTCGCCACAATTTGTGTCTTACCAAATATGGTAGTTATTTATGGCATTGGTTTGAGCAAAACATGGTCGACTGTAAAATCAGGCGGAAAGATTTGCCATTTGAGTTGAATGTTTCAACTTCTCTCAAGAAATATCACGAGCATTTTAAGGCACTTTCAATAATATATATGTAACAATTACAACAAATAACTACATTCGTTTCATTTGCAGTCTGTCTCTTGCGCAACATGTTTGTGCTAGTGAATATTTAAAAATAATCGTTGTCAAGTAAGTCATGTATATTTATAATATGTCTGAGAGTACCTTATTAGTAGTCTCCTTGATACATTTCAAGAACCATAAAACTGATCAGGTAAGATTTCAATTCTCATGTCACTTTGTTCTCTATGGGCAAGGACATCCTGAGGGCCAAGCAGGGCCGGATTAACCATTAAGCAAAATAAGCCCGTGCTTAGGGCATCAAGGGAAGGGGGGCACCACAGAAATTTTCCATTGTCGGATTTACCATGGATTTATTATACTATTATAATCGCCTTTCGTATATTTTTAACATTAATGGTCACAAATTGCTCAGCTGAGCGTTCATTTTCTCAGTTGAAGTATATTAAAAATACCAACAGAACAACTATGCAACAAGGCAGGCTGGATGCCTTATCCCTACTAAGTATAGAAGCAGATGTGTTACGTAAGATTAGTTTTGAGGATCTGATCAAAGACTTTGCAATTAAAAAAAGTAGGAGAAAACTTTTCAAATATAAATGAAGTGGAAGTATACAAAAATAAACATTATTTTCCATCTTACTGTAAGTTTTGTTTCATTTCAAAAAATAAAATTTTATTTTATGGTTTATTTTTGTTTATATTTTGAATTACATATATATGGGGCACCAAAATCTTTTAAGTGCTTAGGGCCTCTAAAGGTCTTAATCCGGCCCTGGCCTGACCCCTTGGCAAGATTTTGTCAATCGGCATTTTTAAAGCATCAATCCAATCACGGCCTAGTAGAGTAAGCCCTTGCTCATCCACCACTAAAAGGGTTAAGGGATGAGACAAAGTTTTCTGGTTGAGTGTAACTGTGACGGATGCTTCTCCACAAATAGGTATTTGTATGTCCCCATATTTTTTCAAGACTGTTTTAGAGGCATGTAGTTTAGGTGTATTTCGGAAAGTTCCCTCAAAAACCTTCTTGGACATTACAGTTCGGGCAGCACCTGTATCTAGTTCTAGAGGAACTGTAATTCCATTTAGGCCTACCTCTACAATATATGGGCCTATATTCTTCCCACTTTGTTGCTCATAAAATAGGTACTCCACTCCAATGTTCGAAGTATTTCCCTTTTGAGGATTTACACTAGAGATGTTAAAATTAGAATTTTCACCCTTCGTTTTCTTTGAAAAACACACTTAAGCTATGTGGCCTATTTTACTACAGTTTCGGCAAACTGCTTCTTTAAAAGGGCAGTCCTTCTTCCAATGGTGTTTTCCACATCCCGTACATGGCTTGGAAGGCTTAGTAGAATTAGTAGGCTTAGTCGTATTCGCCTCATACCTTTTATTTGTCTGTCTAGTAGGCTCTTTAGGTCTGCCAGGCCTAGAAGATTTAAAGCTATTAACGTGTTGGGCTTTACTACTGTGATTGTCAAAAGCTCTAACATCTTTAGCAGCTGCTTCTCTAGCCGTAGCTATTTCTACAGCCTGACTAAAAGTTAGGTCCTGTATGGCTAATAGGGCTCTCTGGGTAGACTCCTCTTTGAGACCCATTACAAACCTATCTCTTAGCATTTCATCTAATTTGTCCCCAAATTTACACGTACGGCTATGGCTTTTTATTCCTGCAACAAACTCTGCAATGCTTTCATTTCCCGTCTGATGCCTTGAATAAAATTTGAAACGTTCATAGATGAGAACTACTCGGGGTTTGTAGTGATCGGTTAGGGCCTGTACCAATTCATTGTAGGTGCAGGTTTCCGGTGCTTTAGGAGAAACTAGGTCCATAACTAAACTAAACGTTTTAGGGCCTATTATAGTTAAAAAGGTAGGTACTTTCTTAGCATCAGGAATGGAATTTGCCTCGAAAAACAACCTCACCCTAGTGGCATAAGCTTCGAAGTCCTCCCCAGTCTTCGTAAGGGCTTATATGGCCAATCACCGACATGCTAGAGCAAAACCGAATTAGGCCAAATCACGTGAAGTAGGTTAGATTAGGTTTAAATTTGATCTAGTTACTCCCAAGTTAGGGCTGAATAGTGAATTGTATTAGAGTTAGGGCTGAGTAGGAATTAGTTTTAGAGTTAGGCCGGCGGGACCTACGCTATAGTACGGTAGCTTACCCACACAAACAAACCAAATCGGACGACCCACTAGGCTACATCCAATTTTCCAAACAACCACTTGAACCAATAAGCCAAATTAAATTATTAGGTTTAAATTTGATCTAGTTACTCCCAAGTTAGGGCTGAATAGTGAATTGTATTAGAGTTAGGGCTGAGTAGGAATTAGTTTTAGAGTTAGGCCGGCGGGACCTACGCTATAGTACGGTAGCTTACCCACACAAACAAACCAAATCGGACGACCCACTAGGCTACATCCAATTTTCCAAACAACCACTTGAACCCAATAAGCCAAATTAAACCAATGAGCCAAATTTAACCCAATGAACAAAATTTAATCAAATGAGCCAAATTCAATCCAATGAGCTTAATCAAATCCCATCCTCGTCGCCAAATGTGATAGCGTGGGGTAGACACTCCAGTTAGGTTACTTAGGTTCTAGCACACACACAAAAGCACTTACCGGTGCGTTGAATTAGGTATTCTTGGAAGCCTACCATTATATTCCTGTGTCCCCTACAAACAGCCTACCTAACTCTCTCTTACATTACCAATTTAGAAGCTATAGACATTACCCCTAACTATACTTAAGTACGGACAACTTTCTACCCCATTTGTCACCTTAGAAACACCACCTAATTACACTCAGCACCAACGATTAGGTCAGATAGGAAAAAACGTCTAGGCTAGCCCAAAACAATACGAACAGCCGCGTTGGTTCGTTTATGCCTTGCTCTTGCTATTCAGCTTAGATTTAGTGATATTTCCCCTTTAGTGACTTTTAGACTATATACATATATATATACACAGGTCACCTCACACAGCAACGAAAGTTTTGCTTATTAATCTCCCAGACAGATGTACATAACACTCATCAATGAAGTGGATGTTTCAAAAACTAGTGATGATCTGGCTTCGCTAACACCCTTGTTTCAAATTTCATTCGTTTTTGTTTTTGAATATTAGTCAGTGAAGTTTGTTAATGAATTTTGTAGGGAAAAGGTTTAATTCAGCACAATGTTCGTGAAATACCTACTTCTGCAGACTGTAAAAAAAAAAAAAAAAAAAAAAAAAAAAAAATCTTTATTGTGGATCATTCACAATCCATAGCCACTTTAACCTAACATACAAGTACAATCTTATCATATACTAAACTTAATACAAAAATAACGCCAACACAGCCAATAATTTTATGAACCATATTTCTGTGTTGCACAGTTCTTGTGGATCGTCACCTACCACATTACCTTTAAGTTGATTTTTACAATTCCTTTTGTTTGAAATTTTTGAACAATTCGTGATATTGTCTTTCTATCTACAAACGCGGCAACACTGTCTGAGGGTTCAGCCATTAGAAATGTATAGGTATAAGCGGAATAAAAACTCCAATCTGTTACCTATCTGAAGAAGAAACCCCGATAATAAAATATACATTCATTATAAAATAATGGGCAAAGAAAAGTAAGAAATTTGGGGGGGGGGAACACCCTAAAAATACAAATTCAAACCAATATTACTTGGCCTAAAATAACATGAGGGAAAAAGTGTTCAAAGTGGTTCGGAGCTCAGCTAATTAGGAAATGGCGCACCAGCTTTCAAGAACAATGGGTGCCAGGGGGAAATTCTGTCACCCTCAAATAGTGTGCAAGATTCGGTCTAACCTTTTTATGAACAGATCACAAAAGAACTGTTCACAGCTTCTGAAGGTAGCCTGTTCCATGTCATAGATCTTATAGGAAAAGTAATTCCCACACACACTAGTCCTAAACCGTTTCAAATCCAACTTCCAACCATTGTTGCGAGTTCGGTTATCATTTAAACTAAACACGCTTCTAAAATCGACATTGTTGAACTCACGTAAGAACTTGAAAATCTCGATGAGTTGACCGCGCAGCCTCCGAGTTTCCAGCGAAAACAAATTCAGGACGCGTAAGCGTCGATTGTAGCCAATATGCCTAACGGAAGGGATTAACTTTGTGGCCATTGCCTGCACTCGCTCCAGCCTCTCAATATCTTTCCTGAGGGTGGGCGACCAGAGAATTGTAGAGGAAGGAGGGAGGGAGGGAGGGAGGGAGAGAGAGAGAGAGAGAGAGAGAAGTTACAAGGAAAAGAAGTACCTCAAAAGGCCTTGCGGCCTATACCGAGGAGGTACCAATGGCAACGGGTGCCAGGGAAAATTTTGTAAAAGTATATTTTTCTTTCAACTATCCTAGCAGTAGTAGAAAACTGGATAGAAAAGTAGAAGGCTCTCTCCCCACCCTCCGCTCCCTCCCTGCCAGAGGCAGGTACGGAAAAAGGTTGAAGAAAATACCTTGACCCTGGAAAAGTAGCCAAGGAAATTTTACAGGAAAGTGGAGAATATATAAATAGCTCTATATTTAGCTTGCTCACAGAGACACCGTGCAAGCGATCTCCTGCAGAGTTTTCATATGTTTTAGTCTTAAACTATGAGAGTATTCAGTACTTTGTCTAGCCTATTTTTAAACACATTTACACTTTGACTGGAAACAACCTCTGATATTAACTATTTTATAGGAAAAGAAATTTCCGCAGACTGAGGTCCTAAATGTCTTTACATACTCAAATAGTGTGCAAGATTTCGTCTACCCTTTTCTTGAACTGATCCACAGAGGAACTGTTCACAACTTCCGAAGGTAACCTGTTCCATGTGTCACAGATCTTATACGTAAAGTAATTCCCACACACACTAGTCCTAAACCGTTTAAAATCCAACTTCCAACCATTGTTGCGAGTTGGGTTATCATTTAAACTAAACATACTTCTAAAATCGACATCGTTGAACCCGCGTAAGAGCTTGAAAACCTCGATCAGTTGACCGCGCAGCCTCCGAGTTTCAAGCGAAAACAAGTTCAGGGCGCGTAACCGTCGATTGTAGCCCATATGCCTAACGGAAAGGGATTAACTTTGTAGCCCTCGCCTGCACTCGCTCCAGCCTCTCAATATCTTTCCTGAGGGTGGGCGACCAGAACTGCACAGCATACTCCAGGTGCGGCCGAACAAGGGAATTGTACAGTGAGAGCACAATCTCCTTGTTCCGAAAATGAAATTGCCTCCTGATATAACCCAATAGTTTCTGGGCTTTCTTTTCCACCTCTACACACTGTTTCGTAAACTTAAGGTCGCTGCTAATTAGCACACCCAAGTCCTTTTCTAAATCAGTCACCTCGATATTACTACCCAACATCGAGTAGTCCGACTTGGGATTGGCGTAGCCAATGTGCATCACTTTGCATTTACCCAAGTTAAACGGCATTTCCCATTTTTCGGACCTCTCTCCTATCCTACCTAGGTCCGCACGCAGTTCCTCGATCGCTTCGGGCGTCCCAACATTGGCCCCAAGCTTGGTGTCATCAGCGAATTTGGCGATCCGACTGACGATGCCACCGTCGATATCATTTATGTAAATGATAAACAACAGTGGCCCCAAAACGGAACCCTGAGGAACCCCACTAGTGACCGAGGCCCAACCCGAACTAGCCCCTTTAATTACCAGCCTCTGCCGCCTATTCCTCAGCCAGTTTTCAATCCACCTACCTATTTCCCCACCGATACCCAGCGCACGCACTTTCGCCATTAGCCGGCGGTGAGGTACCTTATCAAAGGCTTTCTGAAAGTCGAGATAAAGTATATCAATCGCCCTACTCTTATCGTACTCACTCAACATGACGTATCCCGAGAGTGTGTTACAAGGAGTTACAAGGAAAAGAAGTACCTCAAAAGGCCTTGCGGCCCATACCGAGGAGGTACCTTTTTAAATGGCAACTGGTGCCAGGGAAAACTTTCTACACCCTCAAATAGTGTGCAAGATTTGGTCTAACCTTTTCTTGAACTGATCCACTGAGGAACTGTTCACAACTTCTGAAGATTACCCATAAGATCTGTGACACGTGGAACAGGTTAAGTAATTCGCACACACACACTAGTGCTAAACCGCTTCAAATCCAACTTCCAACCATTGTTGCAAGTTGGGTTATCATTTAAACTAAACATGCTTCTAAAATCGACATCTTTGAACCCGCGTCACGTAAGCGTCGATTGTAGCCCATATGCCTAACGGAAGGGATTAACTTTGTGGCATTCTTCAACCGGTTTTTAGAGAGAGAGAGAGAGAGAGAGAGAGAGAGAGAGAGAGAGAGAGAGAGAGAGAGAGAGAGTTACAAGGAAAAGAAGTACCTCAAAAGGCCTTGCGGCCCATACCGAGGAGGTACCAATGGCAACGGGTGCCAGGGAAAATTTTGTAAGTTTATTTTTCTTTCAACTATCCTAGCAGTAGTAGAAAACTGGATAGAAAAGGAGAAGGCTCTCTCCCCACCCTCCCTGCCAGAGGCAGGTACGGAAAAAGGTTGAAGAAAATACCTTGACCCTGGAAAAGTAGCCAAGGAAATTTTACAGGAAAGTGGAGAATATATAAATAGCTCTATATTTAGCTTGCTCACAGAGACACCGTGCAAGCGAACTCCTGCAGAGTTTTCTTATGTTTTAGTCTTAACTATGAGAGTATTCAGTACTTTGTCTAGCCTATTTTTAAACACATTTACACTTTGACTGGAAACAACCTCTGAGGGAAGTTGGTTCCAGATATTAACTATTTTATAGGAAAAGACATTTCCGCAGACTGAGGTCCTAAATGTCTTTACACACTCAAATAGTGTGCAAGATTTCGTCTAACCTTTTCTTGAACTGATCCACAGAGGAACTGTTCACAACTTCCGAAGGTAACCTGTTCCACGTGCCACAGATCTTATACGTAAAGTAATTCCCACACACACTAGTCCTAAACCATTTCAAATCCAACTTCCAACCATTGTTGCGAGTTGGGTTATCATTTAAACTAAACATGCTACTAAAATCGACATCGTTGAACCCGTGTTAGAACTTGAAAACCTCGATCAGTTGACCGCGCAGCCTCCGAGTTTCCAGCGAAAACAAGTTCAGGGAGCGAAAACAAGTTCAGGGAGCGTAACCGTCGATTGTAGCCCATATGCCTAACGGAAGGGATTAACTTTGTGGCCCTCGCCTGCACTCGCTCCAGCCTCTCAATATCTTTCCTGAGGGTGGGCGACCAGAACTGCACAGCATACTCCAGGTGCGGCCGAACCAGGGAATTGTACAGAGAGAGCACAATCTCCTTGTTCCGAAACTGAAATTGCTTCCTGATATAACCCAACAGCTTCTGGGCTTTCTTTTCCACCTCTACGCACTGTTTCGTAAACTTAAGGTCGCTGCTAATTAGCACACCCAAGTCCTTTTCCAAATCAGTCGCCTCGATATTACTCCCCAACATCGAGTAGTCCGACTTGGGATTGGCGTAGTCAATGTGCATCACTTTGCATTTACCCAAGTTAAACGGCATTTCCCATTTTTCGGACCACTCTCCGATTCTACCTAGGTCCGCACGCAGTTGCTCGATCGCTTCGGGCGTCCCAACATTGGCCCCAAGCTTGGTGTCATCAGCGAATTCCGCGATCCGCCTGACGATGCCACCATCGATATCATTTACGTAAATGATAAACAACAGTGTCCCCAAAACGGAACCCTGAGGAACCCCACTAGTGACCGAGGCCCAACCCGAACTAACCCCTTTAATTACAACCCTCTGCCGCCTATTCTTCAGCCAGTTTTCAATCCACCTACCTACTTCCTCACCGATACCCAGCGCGCGCACTTTCGCCATTAGCCGGCGGTGAGGTACCTTATCAAGGGCTTTCTGAAAATCGAGATAAAGTATATCAATCGCCCTACTCTTATCATACCCAACATGACGTGGAAAAACTCGAGCAAGTTGGTGAGACACGACCTATGCCGTCTAAACCCATGTTGGGAGTCGCCAAGTAGCTTGTAGGAACCGAAATGGTCAACGATCCTATCCGCTATTACCCCCTCAATAATTTACGTACAACTGAAGTGAGACTAATGGGACGATAGTTCCCTGGACTTTCGTGATCCCCTTTCTTAAAGAGAGGGGTCACATTGGCTTCCCTCCAGTCACCAGGAACGTCTCCAACCATTTGTTGAAGACTGTAGCCAGGTGGGGAGCCACCTGGTCGCGCACCTCCCGCAACACTCTGGGGAGAAACTGGTCTGGCCCAGCATCCTGAAACGCGCTTGTTGTCTATTCTATCGGCAACGGCTGTCGCGGTACACCGAACACGAACCACGCCAGCACCTTCGTGCCTGACGCCTGGCTCGGGGATGACGCGGGTGTCCTCCCTGGTGAACACTCCCGCAAAGTACTCATTAAGCACATTAGCGATGTCCGCGTCGGAGGTCCGCAGGACGCCGCTGGGGTCCTTTAATGGACCTATCATGCTTCTAATGGGCTTTCTACTATTAACATAACTGAAGAACTCCTTAGGGTTCCCCTTGCATAGGCTTGCCACCTGTAGTTCTTCGTTACGTTTCGCTGGCCTAACCTTCGCCTTCACTTCCCTACACAGGCGGACATACGCCTCAGTGTTCTCATGGGAACGATTGGCCTTCACTTCCCTACACAGGCGGACATACGCCTCAGTGTTCTCATGGGAACGATTGGCCTTCACCCTCCTATACGCTACTTTCCTATTTCGGATAGCCGAAGCGATGTCACGACTGAACCACTTAGGCTGCGTTGAAGCAGGGGTGACCGGTTTTGAGGGTATGGCAGCAGACTGCAGCACCATAAACTCATCCCGGAATGCACTCCACACTCCCTCAACATCGCCGCCGACCTCTAACCCCATCTCACCTACACTATCCCGGAGGCTAACAAAGTCCGCCCGCCGTAGATCGAGCTTACTGCCTCTCGAGTTACTACGCTTCACCCGAGGGACGCACACACGGAACCTAATCAGACCGTGATCACTCCCGCCCAACGATTCGTCACGGTGAGGCCAGTGACGAGGTTGTCTTCGGTCGTGAATACTAAATCTAGAGCGCTTTCGCCTCGTGTAGGCTCATTGACTCACTGAGTGAGGAAGTTCTCATCAGCAAAGTCAACTAGCCTCCTCCCTTCAGCATCAGCAGTCCTGTCTTCCCACTTTATGCCGCGACAGTTGAAGTCCCCTAAAACTACACACAACCTATCCCCTACCAGGCTACGGAGTTCGGTGTACAGGGCTGTATCTTCCTCGATGCGGAGGTCTGTACACCAAGATTAACCTATATTTCGTCCCTCCCACGTTGAGATCGACGCCAAGCAGCTCCCGTTCCGATCGGAACTGGCAGTCAACCGGACTTAACGTGTCTCTCACGTATATTAGTACCCCTCCCCCGTCCCGGGTGCGGTCTTTGTGAAATATTCTCTATCCGGGGATCTCGAACTCCCCATCGTAGAGAGAGAGAGAGAGAGAGAGAGAGAGAGAGAGAGAGAGAGAGAGGGAGTTACAAGTTACAAGGAAAAGAAGTACCTCAAAAGGCCTTGCGGCCCATACCGAGGAGGTACCAATGGCAACGGGTGCCAGGGAAAATTTTGTCTTTCAACTATGCTAGCAGTAGTAGAAAACTGGATAGAAAAGTAGAAGGCTCTCTCCCCACCCTCCGCTCCCTCCCTGCCAGAGGCAGGTACGGAAAAAGGTTGAAGAAAATACCTTGACCCTGGAAAAGTAGCCAAGGAAATTTTACAGGAAAGTGGAGAATATATAAATAGCTCTATATTTAGCTTGCTCACAGAGACACCGAGCAAGCGAGAGAGAGAGAGAGAGAGAGAGAGAGAGAGAGAGAGAGAGAGAGAGAGAGAGAGAGAGAGAGAGAGAGAGAGGAGAGAGTTACAAGGAGTTACAAGGAAAAGAAGTACCTCAAAAGGCCTTGCGGCCCATACCGAGGAGGTACCAATGGCAACGGGTGCCAGGGAAAATTTTGTCTTTCAACTATGCTAGCAGTAGTAGAAAACTGGATAGAAAAGTAGAAGGCTCTCTCCCCACCCTCCGCTCCCTCCCTGCCAGAGGCAGGTACGGAAAAAGGTTGAAGAAAATACCTTGACCCTGGAAAAGTAGCCAAGGAAATTTTACAGGAAAGTGGAGAATATAAAATAGCTCTATATTTAGCTTGCTCACAGAGACACCGAGCAAGCGAACTCCTGCAGAGTTTTCTGAGGTTTTAATCTTAAACTATGAGTGTGTTCTGTACTTTGTCTAGCCTATTTTTAAACAGATTTACACTTTGACTGGAAACATCCTCTGAGGGAAGTTGGTTCCAGATATCAACTATTTTACAGGAAAAGAAATTTCCGCAGACTGAGGTCCTAAATGTCTTTACACACTCAAATAGTGTGCAAGATTTCGTCTAACCTTTTCTTGAACTGATCCACAGAGGAACTGTTCACAACTTCCGAAGGTAACCTGTTCCATGTGTCACAGATCTTATACGTAACGTAATTCCCACACACACTAGTCCTAAACCGTTTCAAATCCAACTTCCAACCATTGTTGCGAGTTGGGTTATCATTTAAACTAAACATACTTCTAAAATCGACATCGTTGAACCCTCGTAAGAGCTTGAAAACCTCGATCAGTTGACCGCGCAGCCTCCGAGTTTCAAGCGAAAACAAGTTCAGGGCGCGTAACCGTCGATTGTAGCCCATATGCCTAACAGAAGGGATTAACTTTGTGGCCCTCGCCTGCACTCGCTCCAGCCTCTCAATATCTTTCCTGAGGGTGGGCGACCAGAACTGCACAGCATACTCCAGGTACGGCCGAACAAGGGAATTGTACAGTGAGAGCACAATCTCCTTGTTCCGAAACTGAAATTGCCTCCTGATATAACCCAATAGTTTCTGGGCTTTCTTTTCCACCTCTACACACTGTTTCGTAAACTTAAGGTCGCTGCTAATTAGCACACCCAAGTCCTTTTCTAAATTAGTCACCTCGATATTACTGCCCAACATCGAGTAGTCCGACTTGGGATTGGCGTAGCCAATGTGCATCACTTTGCATTTACCCAAGTTAAACGGCATTTGCCATTTTTCGGACCACTCTCCTATCCTACCTAGGTCCGCACGCAGTTCCTCGATCGCTTCGGGCGTCCCAACATTGGCCCCAAGCTTGGTGTCATCAGCGAATTTGGCGATCCGACTGACGATGCCACCGTCGATATCATTTATGTAAATGGTAAACAACAGTGGCCCCAAAACGGAACCCTGAGGAACCCCACTAGTGACCGAGGCCCAACCCGAACTAGCCCCTTTAATTACCACCCTCTGCCGCCTATTCCTCAGCCAGTTTTCAATCCACCTACCTATTTCCCCACCGATACCCAGCGCGCGCACTTTCGCCATTAGCCGGCGGTGAGGTACCTTATCAAAGGCTTTCTGAAAGTCGAGATAAAGTATATCAATCGCCCTACTCTTATCGTACTCACTCAACATGACGTGGAAAAACTCGAGCAAGTTGGTGAGACACGACCTATGCCGTCTAAACCCATGTTGGGAGTCCCCAAGTAGCTTGTAGGAATCCAAATGGTCAACGATTCTATCAGCTATTATCCTTTCTAATAATTTACCTACAACTGAAGTGAGACTAATAGGACGATAGTTCCCTGGACTTTCGTGATCCCCTTTCTTAAAGATAGGGGTCACGTTGGCCTCCCTCCAGTCACCAGGCACCTGGCCCATCACCAGCGATTTGTTGAAGACTGTAGCCAGGTGGGGAGCCACCTGGTCGCGCACTTCTCGCAAAACACTGGGGAGAAACTGGTCTGGCCCAGGAGCCTTAAACGCGCTCAGTTTGTCTATTCTATGAGCAACGACTGTCGCGGTACATCTAACACTATCCAGGCCAGCACCTTCGTGCCTCACAGCTGGCTCGGGGATGACGCGGGTATCCTCCCTGGTGAACACTCCCGCAAAGTACTCATTAAGCACATTAGCGATGTCCGCGTCGGAGGTCCGCAGAACGCCGCTTCCGTCCTTTAAAGGACCTATCATGCTTCTAATGGGCTTTCTACTATTAACATAACTGAAGAACTCCTTAGGGTTCCCCTTGCAGAGGCTTGCCACCCGTAGTTCTTCGTTACGTTTCGCTAGCCTAACCTTCGCCTTCACTTCCCTACACAGGCGGACATACGCTTCAGTGTTCTCGTGGGAACGATTGGCCTTCGCCCTCCTATACGCTACTTTCCTATTTCGGATAGCCGAAGCGATGCCACGATTGAACCACTTAGGCTGCGTTGAAGCAGGGGTGACCGGTTTTGAGGGTATGGCAGCAGACTGCAGCACCATAAACTCATCCCGGAATGCACTCCACACTCCCTCAACATCGCCGCCAGCCTCTAACCCCATCTCTGCTACGCTATCCCTGAGGCTAACAAAGTTCGCCCGCCGGAGATCGAGCTTACTGCCTCTCGAGTTACTACGCTTCACCCGAGGGACGCACACACGGAACCTAATAAGACCGTGATCACTCCCGCCCAACGATTCGTCAACGGTGAGGCCAGTGACGAGGTTGTCTTCGGTCGTGAATACTAAGTCTAGAACGCTTTCGCCTCGTGTAGGCTCGTTGACCCACTGAGTGAGGAAGTTCTCATCAGCAAAGTCAACTAGCCTCCTCCCTTCAGCATCGGCAGTCCTGTTTTCCCACTTTATGCCGCGACAGTTGAAGTCTCCTAAAACTACACACACCCTATCCCTAGCAGGCTACTGAGTTCGGTGTACAGGGCTGTATCCTCCTCGAGGAGGAGATGCGGAGGTCTGTACACCAAGATTAACCTATAGTTCGTCCCTCCCACGTTCAGATCGACGCCAAGCAGCTCCCGTTCCGACCGGAACTGGCAGTCAACCGGACTCAACGTGTCTCTGACGTATATTAGTACCCCACCCCCCTCCCCACGGGTGCGGTCTTTGCGAAACATTCTATACCCGGGAATTTCGAACTCCCCAACGTAGTCCCTACGATCAGTATGAATCCAGGACTCGGTGATAGCAACGATATCCTGGTATTCTGATGCTAAGAGCGCCCGTAGCTCGCGAAACTTGTTCCTAATTGACCTAGCATTAAAAAGCATTGCACGGAGGGAGCCTTCCCTATTCTGACCGCCCCCTAGCACGACCCGTTTCCCGAACAGCCAGGGCTGTCGGGAGTTGAAGAGCCCCTCACTAACGAGGGGGCAACTTCCACAGGAGACTGAGCCCCCTCCAACGTAGGAGGAGGGTCACCCATCTGTACTTCGCCGCACCCTTCAGTCGAAGGTACGTCCGCCACCGGCTCATCCTCATCTCTCCCCGGTGGGGGCCCATCATCTCTCCCAGGACTCGACCTCACCATTCTGTATAGGTGCCGGTCGAGCAGCGCGCCTAGCACACCTTTACCCTTGTCATTGAGGTGGACACCATCCCTCTGGTAAAGGTCCCACCTACCCGAAAATGCATCGAAGGGGTCAATAAACTTCACGCCCAGCGGAACGCACAAGTCTTGTACCCTCTCGTTGATGCCAATGACCTTACTGAGCGAGTGGTCACTGGCATTCATTCGCGGTAAAATACCCATTAACATTCCCCTGTCTGTCTTCAGTTTTAGATCATCCGCAAGAGACATGATCTCGGTGATGATCCCTTCTGTAAGACCTACCCCACCGCCTTTGAGGAACAGGTCATTGCCACCAGCGTGGACAACGATCGCAGTCCTCCGACTATCCACGCGCACCTTCTCTACCTCCTTCCTTAAGTGCGCCGTTCCCCGCCCAGGTAAGCACCTTACCTTCCTCCCATCCCGGTTTGCAGAAGCAAAGTACTTCTCCTGGCCCCTGATCTGCGAGTCCCCAATCAAAACGGTGTCTTCCTCCTTCGAGTTTTCAAGACTCGTAATCTTCGTCTGATAGACGTGCGATTTGATAAAGCCCCATGCAAAGAAATCTAAAGGGGTTAAATCTGGTGATCTCGCTGGCCAAGGTCTGTTGCTTCCGTGTCCAATCCAGCGATTTGGAAAACGTCCATTTAGATAATCCTGAACAATTTTGGCATAGTGACAAGGAGCACCATCATGTTGATAGACGACGGGGATAGGATTGTTAGTACCGTTGTCTATCAACATGATGGTGCTCCTTGTCACTATGCCAAAATTGTTCAGGATTATCTAAATGGACGTTTTCCAAATCGCTGGATCGGACGCGGAAGCAACAGACCTTGGCCAGCGAGATCACCAGATTTAACCCCTTTAGATTTCTTTGCATGGGGCTTTATCAAATCGCACGTCTATCAGACGAAGATTACGAGTCTTGAAAACTTACGTATACGAACTGCTGCAGATAACATAACCCCGCAAATGCTCCAGAATGTGTTTAGAAATGCTGCGGAACGATTTGAGCTGTGCAGGGATACTGATGGGCGTCACGTCGAATCCTACTCTTAATTATTTAATAAATATTACCACTCTATCATTTTATGATTGAATTCCATATAATTTCCAAGTGCTTCACAAAAATAGATCCTGACTTTATGTACACCCTGTATATATATATATATATATATATATATATATATATATATATATATATATATATATTATATATATATATCTATCAGACATGGGCAGTAAATACTTTAGATAGATGTATTTAAATAATAAATACATTACTTGAAAATAAAAGTAATTAAATACTAAATAAAATTCAGGTTTTCAGAAAGTATTTAAATACTAAATACATTACTCCTAAAATGTATTTAAATACATTTCAAATACAATTTAGATACTTTTCAAAATGCACATAAAATCACTAACATCAGCTTAGGCCTTAGAGTCAAATAAAATCGAGAAGTTGCAGAAGTAGATGCTGCAATTGTTTTGTGGCACAGAAGACAAAGTCTTCACTTTACTATCATCTTTGGAAGTTATTCGGAAATATTTTCCATCAAAAAGTAGGTGCAGGTGTGATTTGCTATTTTTATTTTCACTTCCACCATCAACAACTTCTATTTTACCACCACTTCCACTTGCTGCAGCCATGTTACAAATGTTGTCCTCGTCTAATATGATCAGTAGGCTAAGGCTAATTGCACAGTTAGCGCTGAACTTTACACAACCACATATGATGATGCCTCAGGGTAGACTGACAGCTGCTGCACTGCAGCTGTGAGTCTGTGACAATCGCCACTAGAGCAGGCTGGAAGTTCCATTTTTCAAGGTGCTTCCAGAAAGTTCCAGCCTGCTGAGCCTGGAACTTTCTGGAAGCACAAGCACCTTGAAAAATGCTTTACTGTGTTCTGTGGTACCAGTTAAATACTGGGTGATTAGTACTGTACATCCTCGCAAAATTGAACAGTTCACAAAAAAGTATTTTAAAAATGTATTTAAAAACAGATATTTACAAATACTAAATACTTTTCAAAAGTATTTAAATACGTAATTAAATATACTCTCCTAAAAGTTTTATAAATACATGTATCAGGTTGTAACATAAATTCTGCTCAATTAGAAAATGAATGATAGATAATAGAATAACCTCAAGATAATTTGAAATAGTTTTAGAAATGTTGCAAAATACACGCAGCAACAGGTTTGTACATGTTTTATCACAATACAGAATGAAACAGAATGACTTAGGCTAGTGTAGGATTAGGCTAATGAATATTTTCTCCGCATGATTTGTTACAAGCAAATCTTCAACATCGAATCAATATTTGCACATCACTGCATTCTCAGCAACTGCAGGCACCATTTTTTAATCAGATCATCACTGGGGATGAAAAATGGGTCCTCTGTAATAATATTATGCATCGACATCAGTGGCTTAGCCATGAAACAAAGCCCGAATCTCAGCCAAGGAATGGACCCCATCCAAAGAAAATTTTGCGATGCATTTGGTGGGATATGCAAGGAATTATTAATTTTGAGCTTCTGCCGGATAACCAATCACAGCTGAAGTCTACTGCCAACAACTCCAATGATTGAAGATGGCATTACAAGAAAAACGTCCAGCATTAATTAATCGCAGAGGTGTTCTATTCCACCAGGATAACACATGCCCTCACACTGCTTGAATCACCACTGCCCAATTGGAGACATTTGGTTGGGAAAAAATGCCTTATCCACCTTATTCTCCAGACATCGCACCTTCAGACTACCATTTATTCAGAAGTCTGCACCACCACCTAAATAGACAAAAGTTGCAATCCATGGAAGCTATCAAAAATGAAGTGATCGCTTTTTTTTAAACTTGAAACCAAGGGATTTCTTCGAATGTGGCATAAAAAAACTTTTCTACGGGTGGGAGGAGGTTATAGAAAAAGAAGGGAATTATATTGATGATTAATTTGTCATTGTCATTTAATTTTTGTTGTGAATAAACTAAAAATTCGAGGAAATTTGTCCTTATAAGTCATTTAATTTTTGTTCTAAATGAACTAAAAAAATCGAGCAGAATATATTATTATTTATGTTACAACCTTATAATTAAATACGTATTTAAGTATTTTCAAATACATTACTGCCCATGTCTGATATATATATATATATATATATATATATATATATATATATATATATTATATGTGTATATATATATATACACAGTATATGCCTGTCAAAATTACCATTGCTGTACCTAACACTATCTGCTGCAAACAATAATGAACAAGGGGTTCCCTCCCCAAACCAGAGCCAGATTTACTATGGTGCAAGTGGTATAGATGCACCAGGGCCCCCACAAAATCTTTGGCCTCTTAGTATAAATGAATTTGCTGCTAGAAAAACAAGAAAGGCAATTCTGTAAATTAATCTAGTCTCTGTAATTAGTTCGTAAGATAAATTTTAACTTTACGCATTGCTTACCCCTCACCATAGACATTCAAGCAAGATGAATCATTTAGTTTTTGTTTGATTTGTTTATTTTTTGTTGTTTACAACTGTAATATACTGAAAACAATAAATTATTTGCCAGCAATTGCATTTAAGGGAGAAAGTCTATCAGTCATTTGCAACCCAAAAGGGTTTTATTCTGTACCTACGGGGGCCCCCGCATGCCAGTTGCACCAGGGGCCCCACACTGCTAAATCCAGCCCTGATTAGACCATACGAACGCATTGCATTTATTGCACTGAAAAGGGAAAAATGTGACATGAAATGAGCAAAATGTATTTACTGTTACATATATAGGTATCACAGTATACTGTAAATTATTTCTTTACCTACCTATTTTTCAATATAAAAGTTGCCACTTAATTATTAATAATATTATAAATGTAAAGTATTGCATAAAAATATAGTAAGTAAATCTGAAAATATAAACCATATTGAAATTAAAATTGTAAACTGTTGCTTTCATGGTATACTGAGAGTCTAGGACAGATCCTCATATTTGAAATTAGTTTGAGTGCAAGTATGATTACAGCGATTTCAAGTTATATCGAGTATGATTACGAGAATGTAAGATTACTTCGAGTACAAGTACAACAAAACCTGTACTCGAGTATTTCCACCTCTTTAATCATTTACGTAACTTAAAGTAATCTACACTTTTTTTTAAGGACTTCCCGTTGTTCTACCTGGTGTGTATGAAGTAACGCAAGTGAAGAGACAAATCCAATTTGAATTATATTAACCCTTTCTGTCCCAAATTATTGTTTTGAGCTAAAAAAAATTTGTTAATGCTTAAAAATGTTAAAAATAGGTATGGAAACAAATGAAACTTTTAGAAAATGATTTGGATCACATTAAGATCAGGGCCCCCAGCCTCAATTACCAAATGATATCTTCATTAAAAGTAACGAAAATATCACGACAACCTAACCAATCGTTAAGGGCGTACAGTTGAACTACCCAAGCATTCAATTTAATTTTTTCTTATATTTGGTACTGTAAAGCAAAAAATAATAATACATGGGGGCCCTGATCTTCTGGTGCTCCATTTATTTAATTAATTACACTAGAAATTATATGATTCCATTAGCACTATCAAGTAATAAGAGAAACTAACAATTTTGGTACTTTGAATGAAACAAATAAAAGTGATTTTTGTCCTTTGCTAAACACAAAGGTAGACCATACTACTGCATTAAAAGTTTTTGTCCTTCATTAAACATAATGGTACATCACACTTTCAGCATTTTAGACGAGAGTAACTCTTCATACAGTTTCTGCATCTTTTTGGGGGTTCTAAATGCTCGGGGCATTCGAATCAGCAAAGACCATATCATCGGCATAAACCAAGTTATTTATGATGCGCTACAAACTCTGTAAAATACTTGTGCCAATTTATTTTGGGACAGGTAATATTGATTTGAATTTTAAAATTCAATTTTTTTTTTACTTTGGTTCACCTTATACCATAAATTTTTTTTTTTTTTTTCCCTAATTGCAGTGTTGGAAGGGTTCATTAATGTATTATTTATCCTGCAAGTTTGAAATACAGTAAGCCCTCCACACTGATGAGGGTTATGGTCCTGGAAAACCTCATAAATGGGGATACCCTGGTTTAATGGGAAAAAGGGAATTACTGTAGATTCCTGTGTCAGACTGAACATAGGGGGACATGGTAAATGTTTGAGAACAATGATTAAAATAAACAAATTATACAGAACAATGTTTTTATTTACCTTTGATGATGATGATGACAGTGGTGGTGTTATTGGAGAGGAAGTCAGAAGGATGATCCCTCAGGGGGACTGTTTAATGTGGTGGTAACCTGAGGCTGAAGTGGAGACAGTGATGGCTGAAGTAGAGGCTGAAGGGCGAAAAAACATTGTGATGAACATCTGCTTAGCTGTATGCTGAAGGCTTCTATGGAGTTCTTTGTAGGGTAGCAACGCAGCCTCCACCTCTCTTGAACTTAATGCTCCTCTCCATCACTGGATCCAACTCCATAATTTTGTCAGTGATAGCTCTTTGCATTTGTATAATTTCTGACAGCATTTTCACATTCAACTTAAGAGGCCATGATTAAGGGCAAGTAATAAGCAAAATAAATAGCACAAGTTCACGATAATGAGTCACGAGGCACAGAGAGGTGTTTGTGGCTCAGAAACTAAAAATGAGAAGGAAGGACAGAGCAGGCACCTGGGGTTGATAGGGTGGGTGGGAGGAAATATTGGGGTAGGGTGATGGACTCGCAAACTTGCAAATACTGGAAGTCAATAGGCCACAAATTATGAATTGGTATACATTTACCAATTTGCGAATACAGAGAGTTTACTGTATGTAGTATGTCTAGTTGCTTTTTTTTGTCTGAATAATTATTTTCAAAATTTCAATCCTGAAGAAATTGTACATGAACATTCAATTGTCGGCAAAAGGTTTTTCAACAATTAGATTTTACTAAAATCTTGTATGAAACAAGTTGATTGTATGAAGGTGTATTTGAATGTGTTTCAAATAAAAATGTATGGGTAGTTTTTGAATAAAACTATTTGGATTGTCACTCCATGCAATTGCCCTTCACCAGTGACTTTTCTTAACCCTTTGTTTTTTACAGATACCATTTGGATACATTAACTTAATCACTATGTTTAATATATATAATTAATCATACAATGGTTTATGCACCCCTTTTCAAACTTTGATGACAACCATTATGGTCTTTTATTTTTTTCCTTTTATGCGGAGAATAAAATTAAATAAATGAATTTATAACATTCTGTTGTACATATTACACCTGAATATTTTACCCTTCATATAACTTTGTATCCAAATGGAAGCATTAGTGATCTGAATATTTCATGCTTCATATAACTTTGTATCTAAATGGAAACATTAGTGATCTCAAAAACTAATAGTAAAATAAAAAAAAAAAGTCTACAACCAAAAAGTCATAATTATGGGTGTACAGATCAGAAATGTTTCTGAAGTTTTGATTTCCAAGTAGGATGAGAAAGGGGTCCTCTCCCTCTGTCTTTAGCAGCCTGGCTTGTAGCTTAGAATCAGCTTTTCTTGCATGAAAAGCCCTACAGCATAGTTAATCTGATTCAGTTCTATACTCAATACTCTGCTGCAAGAACAATCTCCATATTTAAAAGGTTTCTCTTTTCTGGTTTATATTTGGACTTTTTTCTTTTCACATTCTCGGGACACAGGACCCTAGCCCAGGGTCAAACAAGATCTGTGTTTAGTTGTTAATGATGCTTCCAATGATGCTTGTTGTTGATAACGGAATTCAGGGCCAATATTTATCTG
Source organism: Bathynomus jamesi (assembly GCA_023014485.1). Classification (NCBI taxonomy): domain Eukaryota; kingdom Metazoa; phylum Arthropoda; class Malacostraca; order Isopoda; family Cirolanidae; genus Bathynomus; species Bathynomus jamesi. The sequence continues at coordinate 57,192 of JAJOZX010000602.1, forward strand.
GCCTGGTGAGTCACTTTGCAGGGCTTCCAGTTGTGAGGGATTTATCCCGCTTCCAAAGTCAAGAGAAGTAGAGCTAGTCACTTGATAATGATTACAGGGTGCCTGCCCTTGCACATCCATGCAACTGATCAGAGTGGCTTCAACTTTCATTTTCATCCCTCTTTACATTGCTTTTTTTGCTTCACCAGTTTGCATTTTTATGTTGGTGAAAGCTTTTAGCTAGGGTTTGTACTTCTTAGAGAAGTTCCCTCCTCATGGCTGCTCTCAACCAAACCCTGTGTCAGAGGGAGCAAAATGTGCGAGGAAGACAACTCAAAGGTCAAATCATCATCATGCTTCCTCAACTGCTAATGGCCAAAGGAAGCATAATGGTCCAAGAAACTCTGTCCCATTGCCAAAAATTGATGAATGGATTGAGTCCCCTGTGGAAAAGTGCCTGAACTGACCATTAGCACTTGGCAAAGCTTTCAAAGCAGTTACCATACAGGGCTGCACCAAAGTGGTAGGAATCCCTTTGGGCACCACAAACTGGGGTTGGGGTTGCTGATGTGGAAGAGGAGTGATATTCAGACAAGGTTCCATGGTGGTCTCATGGCTTTGATTCTCCAAGGATTGGGTAAGCTTGAAAGAGAGAATGGTTGGAACATTAGCAGATGATCTACAGATCTACAGAAGCTAAGGCTAACAAAGACCCTAAGATCCACTCTAAGGTTAGCCCAAGAGAAAGGAAAGAGTAGGGGGTTAAAAGAAGAGAATAAGGGGATAAGTAAGTAGCAAAACCTATCATTCGTGAGTTAACATTCATTCAGAAAAAGAGAAAGAAAGACTCACCATCATCATCTGCCAGCCACTGCCAACAGGTCAGAAAAATAGTTGGAAAGAATAGGAAAGGGGTGAAAGATGAAAAGAAGTAAAATGAGAATGCTTACAAACCATGCAAACACAGTCTTAACTCAAACACTGTCATACCATGTAAACTACAGACATGTAAGAGAGGATAAGAAAAAAAAAAAAAAAAAAAGTAGGAAGAGTATAACAAAAAGTGGGTTAGTTTATAGTATGAGCTACATCTAACTTCGTGTTAGTCTTTTTTTTTTTTTTTTTTTTTTTTTTTGATGATAATGACAATGAAGATGACTTTGATTTGGTGAGAAGGACTGTATGCTGCTTCAGTTGTGCTTGTAACTGGTCTCTGTTAGAGCTATTGGCAATTACTCCTTGAACAATCTCATAAGACCGCTGTAGATTAACTCTGCCTTGGGATTGCCCTTTACTTATGCTTGTTACAGAACTCCCACATGATGAAGCCTGATGTCCCTTTAAAATCTTCTTGGGTGCATTTAAGGACTGAGATACAGAGGAATGCCTGAGTAAAGTGCTGGAGGCCCCTGCACACACATTCACACCTTGAGAATTTTGAGAATTAAGTGTTTTTATCACTGATGCTGTAGAACTTGTTGAAAGTTTAGACATAAAATGAGGGCTTGAATTAGATGCATTACTAGAGTTTATCACATGCATAGAAGGTATAATTTGTATGATTTTATTAGTCTGTTCATTCTCTGGCTTTATTTCTTGCATCACACTTAATTCATTACTATGACCTGAAATTCTTTCACCTTCTACGCAACTTTTATTTCCAGTAGTTCTATTAATAATTTCAGGAAGACAAATTTTCTTCGGTAGATGTCCAGTATGAATTCTTAAATGGGTTTTAAGATGAGTTGTTGTTGCTGCACTAAAAGAACAATCTCCACATTTAAAAGGTTTTTCTCCATTATGGATTTGTAAGTGAATCTTAAAATTTTGTTTAATCTTTGTTTGGTATGAGCAAACTTTGCACTTAAATATATTCTTTTGTACAACTTTACAATTCTTGTCATTGTCAACATCAATTAAATCACAAACATAAATTCCCTCACACAATGAAGATGACTTTGATTTGGCAAGGACTGTATGGTGTTTCAGTTGTGCTTGTAACTGGTCTCTGTTGGAGCTATTGGCAATTACTCCTTGAACAATCTCATAAGACCGCTGCAGATTCACTCTGCCTTGGGATTGCCCTTTACTTATGCTTGTTACAGAACTTCTACATGATGAAGCCTGATGTCCCTTTAAAATCTTCTTGGGTTCATTTAAGGACTGAGATACAAAAGAATGCCCGAGTAAAGTGCTGGAGGCTCCTGCACACACATTCACACCTTGAGAATTTTGAGAATTAAGTGTTTTTATCACTGATGCTGTAGAACTTGTTGAAAGTTTAGACATAAAATGAGGTCTTGAATTAGATGCATTACTAGAGTTTTCTCCAGTGTGGATTTGTAAGTGAATCTTAAAATTTTGTTTAATCTTTGTTTGGTATGAGCAAACTTTGCACTTAAATATATTATTTTGTACAAATTCACAATTCTTGTCATTGTCAACATCAAATAAATCATGAACATAAATTCCATCACACAGAAATATACTTTTTGGTTGTTCATCACCAGCCAAAGGCTTATTCTTCTCACCAACTGATTCTTCTGCTGTTGTCAAGTTGTGCTTTGAATGTCCCTGGAAAATGTTAAAAAAAAATTGCTTTATACAATATAAGGTCAATTACATAATTAATGTTAAAACTTCAATAATATACCATACCAAACTTTGGGATCCAATGTTAAGATTCATGATATTGTAAGGTAGTAATACCTCCAGTAGTACATCATGTGAGACCAACTTCTCCATTTACACATCTCATAAACCATTTCCATATCTGTTTCTTATTAACTATTGTGCCCCATTTATATGAACCATGTTTATTCATACAAGTTAATTCTTTTCACATTTTACATGGTCTTCCTCTACTTCTCACAATCATACACCTTTTTCACAATTTTATCATTACTCATTCTCTCTATTAGGGACTGACTGAAAGTACTTCAGCACTTTCAGAACTGAAACTGAAAGTTGGCTTGACTTTGGCTAAAACCAAAAGTAGAGTACTTTATATGAAAGTATTGTAATCAGGGCTGTGGAGTCGGTGATAAAATTTGCCAACTCCAACTCCGACTCCAGAAATCTGACTTATATAATTACGACTCTGACTCTGATGGAATGTTAAGGCCAAATTGATTATGATTAGCTTTATTAGGCCAATGGAGATTCATAAACAAGGCATTTTGTCACCACCACATGACTCATCAGGTTACTTAGTGGCTGTAACTATGCCTTAATGGCTTTTTTCTCTTTATTCAAAAATTACAATAAATCCCAAAATACAAACTGATTGAAACTTAAACAAAATAAGATTATTATTGGTTTAGCAAATTAATAAGATGTTTTTGTATTATTATAAACATCCGTAACAAAATGTACTAACCTAAACTGAATTTGTTCTTAAAAAAAGGATCGCTTCCATTAAATCTTCTTTCAGTGATGCTTATCAAAATTATCAAATTGAAATCTAAAAATCTGAAAAAGATTTAGGGTTGCTAGTACAAAATTTTTAAATTTCCTTATTATTAATTATGTTAATTAATTAATTATAATCCTTATTAATTATAAGCAACTATATTTATATATTATTTATATATTTATATGTTATATATTATTTATATATTATATTATATATTAAAACATTAAATTAAATCTATTTTATTCATAAAATTGAGCTAGGCTGCTATGGTTATAATTGAAGGATTTGCACCGACTCCGACACCATCCAACTATGCACTTCCGACTCTGACTCCACTCAAAATTGACCGACTCCACGACTCCGACTCCACAGCCCTGATTGCAATAAAGATAGAATACTAATACTTTATATGTAATGTAATTCAATTGCTTTATTATTCCTTTTCATGCAAAATGTAACACATAATTAAAGAAAACATTAATATTTTTAGGATGTTTTTTGAGTTCATTAATGCAAATTAATAAGAAGCAGACATTTTGATTCATTCAATATTCAAAGTTCAAATATTTCAAGTTTTTTGAAAGGAGGATGACATCTTCAGCGTTTACTGGGGTCACATTCACCCATTTGCTGTTGATGACATTGCCTGCAGTAGAAAAGAGTTGCTCTGATTCCAATGAACCTGAAGGGCAGTTTAGTCAAGTTTACTTTTGGTTTCAGGCCTGAAACCAAAAGTCTACTTTCAGGCCGAAACCAAAACTGAACTTCAGTCAGTCCCTACTCTCTATATATCCATACCAAAATAGCATATTATCTTCCAATCTCATCTCCAATGACTTTTTCACTTCATACCTTTCCTAACATCCTCATTCCTCTTACAGTTAATCTATTTTTTTTATGCAGAAAGAAGAGGCCAAGGAAAAATGCCCTCCCCATAGAGGAAGAAGAGAGCCAAAACCAAGGTCCAAGGTTTTTGAGATGCCTGAACACACAACATTTGGAAAGATTGGAGGTCATAGATGGGTAAACATGGATTGAGGAAGGTTGTTCCAGAGTTGACCAGTTGAGTAGGTAAAACATTAAAAATACTGATTGCATTGGAGAAATAAACACAAAATGAAAATGTGGTGAAAGTCTGGTACTGCATGCTCTCCTTAACCCATTACTTGCGAAAGGAAGGGAAGTGAAATAATTCATAAATTATTGCTAAAATTTCTTTATTTTAACCTTTCTAAACAACTTTGCAACCTTTTAAAATTTATTTTCATATTATCCTTTACTATACAGATTGTTCCCAAATGGGAACAATGGTTGGATCCACTGGTAAACAAGAACAATTATTTCATTAAAGTAAAGCATTTCTTTTGATTTGTAATAAACTTTTTTAAGGTACATATATATATTTTTTAAGTAATATGAAAGCAGGATAAAAGCATCAAACTAATTTACTTTATTTAAGTTCCAAAACAGTAGAAAGACAAAAATAATAAATGAAAATCCTTTTGACTTTTTCATCATAATTTTTCTACTGTAGCTAGAAAATTGTTCATTATTTGAAGGCATGAAACTCTTGCATACAGTGGATATGTACATGAACATTAAATTTTTTGCATAACATGTGGGAGTTCTTTTTGCATTGTCTGCATCTCCCTTGACAATCACTTGATATCAAAACATGTTCCATTTCAAACTTTGAAAGAACTTGATTACCAAGTGGTCCAGTATGATGATGTTCCTGCACTGTCCTTCCATGGCCCTTTGCAGCATTAGAAAGCAAGTGGGACACAAGTGTCCTTTCCTTATGAAGTCCAACTGGGAGCAATCTGAATGGTTTACAATTCTGTATATATATGCCATGCTGCCACCCTCAGCATGTGGAAAACAATGGAAAATACAATTTTTTAGCTCTGATTCCTGGTCTATAATCTGTGATGAATTGATCCATTCGATCTACTACTACTCTCATGTGCTGAGTGTAGTTGATCACATTTGGTTGGTGTATGTTTACTTTCTTTTTGTGAACTTTACTGTACACCTCTACTGAAATTTCTGGGTAATGACTTCCATGACTGGTTGAAAGAGTTACCAGTCAATTGTCATTCCACTTTATGAAAAGAACTTTTCCATCACTTTGATATTCTGCAGCTCCTCTCTCCTTTTTCTTAATTTGATATGAATCTGTCAGGGAACATCATCTCAGTTAGTTATCTTTAGATGTGCCAGTAGCTCTAATGTTTTTGTTTCTCAACTCTTCAATCAGATCATATGAAGTGAAAAAGTTGTCAAAGTACACTTCATGACATGCAGGTTCTTGGATGTACTCAAACATTGTATGAACTACTCTACTACCAAGTGGTTGATTATAATAACTTGGAGTTTTGCTGGCATAAATTTGAAAATTGAATGGATATCCAGAGTCAGAGCAGAAGCACCAAACCTTATAACCAAAGCAAATAGGTTTCCCTTGCATAAACATTTTGCAGCTGTGGTATCCAAAATAAGGAACCATGGACTCATTGACTGACAGATAAAGTGCAAAGCTTGGGGTATTTCATGTCAAGTGGCTCCAAATCCCTTGATGGAGGAAAAAGAGGTGAAACGTTCATTTTTTGCCAGTTGACAATTTTTTCCTTAATTTTTTTACTTACTGCCTTTGTCTTTTGAGTGCCAGAAAAACTGTCATCTTCATTTTCAGATGCATGTATAATCTCAATCGTACCTGCTACATCTTAAGGTAACACTTTCTCTCCAGATGATGGATTAGGGATACTGTCTTGAGATAAATTATCATTGACCTCCTCTTCATCACTGAGAACCAGTTCATTATCAGGTGGACATATATCATCATCTTGTATAAGTTCATGGAATGCTTGGTTGAGTGTAAGAAAGCATCTTTGTTTATCAGACATCTCAGAAATCATAAAATCTGAAATTATACCTAAGTATAAATCTGAAATTATAAAAACTGTATGAAGGAATGTGTACACATGTATATATAACAACATAGATAAATATATCAATGATTGGTGAAGAAACATATGTAAAAATGAAGTTTACTAATAACTGGGCTTCCTGCCATTGCTCCCAATTGGGAACTTTGATAAAAACCACGTTGTAAGTATTCAAAATACTAACCATTTTCAAATTACTAATTTATTTCACTAAACTGAATCACAAAGGATATGTTTTCACATAGTTGCTAAATTATATGGCTAATATAAGTTGCTAAAAAAAATTATAAATGAGCTTGCATCACACATCCTTTCACTGAAATAAACACTATGGATGAGAGGCATGAGATTCTTCAAACTTGATGAGTCAGTGATTGTGCAACATTTGGACACTTTGTGAGTCAATGAACTGCAGACATAATCAAACATTACAAAATACAGAGTTCAACAGCTAAATGTTTTGGGGTTCCCAAATGGGAACAATGGCGCTTAATGGGCTAAAAGGAAGATTCTTAAACACCTCTCTTCTCGCAATCTTCTTTCAGATCATCAGTATGGGTTCCACAAGGAACAACTCAACTGGTGATCTTCTTGCATATCTCTCTGACTCGTGGTTATCCTCCTTTTGGGATTTCAGTGAAGCTTTTGCTACTGCCCTAGACATATCAAAAGCTTTTAATAGTCTGGCACAAATCTTTAACTATTTGTTGGTCAGTACAGTAGTATTTAGAAGTACTGGAGATTATTTTTTTAGTTGAATTATAATAACTAGACAAATAAAATTTCTTTATTTAAATTATTTTTTTGTCGTATTAATTAGTAATGAGAAAATTAGTGCATCCATTTGTCAACAAAAGTCTAATAAGGTAAATGGTTGATGACAAGGGAAGGTTTGAGGAAACTGTATTTATTTAAACTATAAAAGAAAATAAAATAGTTTCAGCTGTAAACTATAAAAAAAAAGAAAATAGTTTCTGCTGTTTTATTGTTTTATTTTTTTTTTAATTGGAAAATATATAAAATTAAAAAATTAAAATTCAATCCATTTTATATATACATACATATATATGCACCAATATTTTCCCTCAAAACACAAACAAAAAATATATTATATTTTACTAACAAAGTAGTTGTAGACAAAACTAAATATTCAATGGGAAGATATTCTGAAAAAGCCAATGAAGACAAATTGAGTCAAAAAAGCAGTTATTATTATTATTTACTCATAAATACATTTCTCCATTAGAACACTTCCACCTTGAGACACCACTCTTGCAATATTTACAGCGCTGTTTAGTTGGACTGTGAATGGGAAAATGACCAATTTGCTCATAATGCACATCATGTATCAGGTGAGCTACCCTTTGTTTGCATTTTTTTTCTGGTTTGGACAAGGAGCTAGATGTACTTGTGCGCTTTTTAGTGGGTCTACCAGCTTTGTGCAGACCTTCAGCTATTTCTAAATGAAAGTGTTTTAGGAGTTGTACTTTGGTTTCCCCCATCACTTTTTGCACGTGTTTGTATAAAATCCACGCATTAGGTACATATTGAGAGATCACCGATATACCCAAAAGGTGGTAGGTACCATCTTTTAGATTTACAAGGTGTTTTGTAGAGATGAATGAGCATATCAGATAGATCATTTTCCCCCATATGATCATTGATTTTATTATGGCTGGACATGGGACTCCACCTTCTCTTTTCTTTATCATCTCTTATTTCACCAACAGGCTCAACTCCCACAGCATTTGAGGCTAAAGTTACACATTATTATCTAACCATTTTATCATAATCATTTCTCCATTTGATTTGTAGCCAAAACTTCCCCATGTTTTTCCATTCAAATCCTTGTCAGACAGCAATGTTATAGCTTTCATCTGATTTGAATGAATGGTCCCAACATTATAAAGGTTGTAACTTTCATACAGATGATTTATCAGACCAATGGATGTGAAGAAATTGTCTCCATAAACAACTGTTTTTTCTGGTTTGGTGATGGTTTTGCAAAGTAATGTTACTACTTTAGCCCCTACCCACTGATTTTGCTCCTGTTCAGAGATATTTGTATTCACAAATGTACCTGAGCCTTGGTATAGTATGAAATCATGAATAAAACCATCAGAACTTCCCCTACAAAATAACTTAAATCCCCAATATTAACAATATCCTAGATGCATTTGAAGGAAATAAAAACTATGTCATCATATACACAGATTTTGCTAAAGCTTTTGACAAATGCAATCATGGTATAATAGCATATAAAATGAAACATATGGGAATAACAGGCAAAGTGGGAAAATGGATCTACAACTTCCTCAGAGAATGACTACAGGTCATCAAAATTCAAGGTGTATCATCATCAGAATCAGGAGTATGCAGCTCAGTACCACAACATACAGTACTGGCACCACTCCTGTTCATTATCATGCTAACAGACAGACAGCGGAGTAAACAGCAACAGTATAGTAACATCCTTTGTGATGATACAAAGATCAGCAGAAAAATCAGTGATGCAAATGAAGTGGAGGCATTGCAGAGAGACATGAACAAAATATACACATGGTCAGAAGACAATATGACATTTAACACACGAGAAATTTCAGCTCTTGAGATATGGTAAAAATGAGGAACTTAGACTGCATATTATGCTCCAGATAGACAGGAAATTTAGAGAAGCACGAAAGTGGTTGACTTCAGGGTAATAATGGCCAATGATTCCAGATTCAAGACACAAAATCAGATAGCAATAAACAAAGCAAAAAGAGTTGCGGGACAGGTACTAGGAACATTCAAAAAGAGGGACAAGACAGTAATGATTCTCCTGCTGAGAACACTGATCATACCAAAACTTGAATACTGCTCAGTTTTGATGTCTCCATATAAAAAGGAAGAAATTAATAAACTAGAAGAAACACAGACATTTCACAGCCAAGATTGATAGCTGCAAAGAACTCAACTACTGGGAAAGACTATGTAAACTAAATCTGTACTCCATAGAAAGAAGGAGAGAGAGGTATACCATAATCTACATATGGAAAATGATTGAAAAACTGGTACCAAACTTCAAACTAAACCCAATTACCATCCAAACAATGCTGGAAAATAGGAAAGGCAGAATGTTCAGTTTTCCCAAATTAAAGGCCCAACAAGGGACCTCCTCAACATTGAAGGAAAATAGCTTGGTTGTCATGGGGCCAAGACTTTTCAACCACCTTCCAAAGGACCTCAGAAACATTACAGGAGTCAAAGTTGAAGTCTTCAAGAGAAGACTAGATGCTTGGCTCAGGACAGTACCAGATGAGCTGTGTGCGCCTGGCTATATGCGGTGGAGAGTGCAAGAGAGCAACTCGCTCCTCCACCAAGCCAGTGTGAAGAAAGACTGATGCATGGAACCCAAATGAGGTATTATATATATATATATATCCCCGCAAGGGGGTTCTAAGCTCGTGCTCTTGAGTGCTCTTTGTGCTCGTTTGTACGTGCTTGTTCCTGGAGGTTTCGCGTGCGCCCTCCCGGCCCTAGCACCCAAGGATGATGGGGCTCGACCCTGCAGTCCTTGGTCTTTTTCCACTTCGACTGTCCCCTCCACCCTTTCTTTTTCCTCTGTCTTTCCTCTCACTTTTTCTTTGTTTTTCCGCTGAGATATGCCCTTTTAAATAGAGGCAAATCGGTTCTTCCCAAACTTAAAAAAAAAAAAAAAAATATATATATATATACACTAAATATTTGAAATCATTGCCTAAGTGTCCAAATGGACACAAGTTTCCCTTGATAAAAATTTACCCTTTGACAACTTTGTGTCCATTTGGAAATGAACTTTGAACCATGCCTCTTTGCAAAGCATATAAAGTATTTTCAGGAAAAATAATACATAAAATGCTTTTCTTTAAGACCTATAAAATGAAATAACATCAAAAACCTATTCAAACTAATGATAAAACCTATGAAAAATATGTAAAATTCTTACCCCCGAAAAAATGGCATCCAGACATACGAGTCTTCAAATTTCAAATAATATCACAGGCCATCTCTTGAGCAAAAACAAAACTACATCTTGTCTCTCTATTTGGATACAAAGTTTTTGAAAGGGATCCATTTTCATTTTTACTGTGTTAACATACTTGTGTAAAATTATAGTAAAGTTAATGTATCCAATTGGAAACAAATTATGACAAAGGGTTAATAGGAAGATTCTTAAACACCTCTCTTCTCACAATCTTTCAGATCATCAGTATGGGTTCCACAAGGGATGCTCTACTGGCAATATCTCTCTGACTCTTGGTCATCCTCCTTTTGGGATTTCACTGAAACTTTTGCTATTGTGCTAGACATATCAAAAGCTCTGGTTAGAGTCTGGCACAAATCTTTAATTTCCAGACTGCCCTCCTTCAGTTTCTATCCTTCCATCTGTGCTTTCATCTCTAATTTCCTTTTTGGCCAATCTATAGCTGCGGTTGTAGATGACCACTGTTCCTCAGGGTTTTCCCGTGTCACCTATTCTTTTCATTTTATTTATCAATGATCTTTTAATTCACATTTCCTGTCCTATTCACTCCTACGCCGATGATTCCACTCTTCACTTCTCCACCAACTTCCCAAAGTATCCCTCATAGCAGTCACTATGATTTGTGTGGGACAGCTATGGGACACCTGACCTCTGATCTATATGATTGGGGCAGAGTAAACCTTGTGGTTTTCAATGCCTCAAAAACTCAGTTCCTTCATCTGTCTACTTGTCTCCATCTTCCACACGACTATCCCCTTTCTCTTCTCTTAACATTCTTGGCATTTCCTTTTCCCATGATCTTTCCTGGAAAGATCATGTATACTTTCTTTCTACAACAGTTTTGAAGAGGTTAGGTGTGCTGCACTGCTACACTCTCTTCACTTTCACTCAGTTGGTCCTTGTACAGGGGTCTTCTTCACCCCTGTATGCTTCCCATGTGTGGGGGTGGCTCAATAGGGTGTCCCATTTTTCACTTTTTTTAAAAATGTCAATGTCCATACTTTTTTTCTTGTTAGAACTGGTCCACTGAATACAACCATATCAAAAGAAAATCTTTTTCTGAATTTTAGGGGTCTCCCCACCCACCTCAAAATATTTTGCACTCTCAGAATGCAAAAATTGGCATTTTAGGGAGTACATTCGACACTGAGGAGCCAATTATTTATACAACACCTACATATTTGGCTCAAAATGATAGCTATATTCATGCACCTAACATTAAAACACCCATCGGAAGTGTTTAATAAATGAAAAAGAATTTGTACATCAAAATTGATTCATTACAGGAACTTTTTACCAGAAAAATATTACCTCATGAAAAAATCACGAGTAATTTTTACCAAAATTATTTGAAAGTTATTTCTAATATTTCATTTTTAACACGAGTGTTACTGCCATTCATAGAGCATCATCCCAATGCAGCTCCATAGCGATGGGCTTTGATAAGATAGGATGAAAAATCAAACAGATAAATTCAACTTATGCTATCAAAGTGGGAACAACTTTGCAAATACAGAAATTTGCAAAGCCCCATCTTTTTTTTTTTTTTTAATCATTGCATAAATCAAAATATACTTTTACAAGAAAAAAGGAAACGTTAATAAAATACAAAATATATAGCTTTCCAATATACAACTAAAAAGAAACATTAGAATGGTATATTACTTAGGCTTAACTAGTCTTGTCTTTTTGTTATATTGATTAATATTTTCTTTGAAACAACAGGGATCATACGCCTGTTTTCTTCAACAACCTGTAGAAGTTCCTGAATTTCATTCTCATCCTTGCATGTGCCATAGAAATCTTGCATCAATTTAACTTAACTCCCCCACTCCGCCTTTTTTTCCTAAAGATTGGCATTGTTCTTCTTTCATTGTTCAATTCTTCTCTTCACGAATCCTGGCCTGTTTTCTGAACACCTTTGCAACGTATCCTTTGTCAATTGAACCCAAACAGTATTTCCTCTCACCTCGCTGATCTTCTAAAAATGCGATATCTTCAGTCTTCTGATCTGTAGATTTCATTGAATCCTTTCAAATTTCTTCAACAGCATTTTGGGTTGAAATGTCGAATAATTTATTCATATGATCCAAGAAATTTTGCTTTTCACTCTCATATTTTTTTCTATTTCTATGTTTAATCAAGTTATCATGTTTATTTATTAAATCAAGTATCATCATTCTTGGTGATTTATGTTTAGCGATGTCTTTCGAGGGAATGCCTGCCTTATTCCAAATACATCTAACTTTTCGTAAAACAATTTTTAGATTTTCCTCCTTGAGACATTTCTCTGATTGATTTGTTGTCTTCTCAGGAAAGAAAAAATATCTTGTGACATCACCATTTGTTGGAAGCATGCAGCCTTCTTCAGTATGTATATCATCTTTGAGTTTACCTAATATTGAATCATAAGTTGTTATATCTTTTCTGAGCACTGGCTTACTACTAGCCATATCTAAAGTACTGTTGTGAGCCTACAAACACAGAGCACTTCTACAGGACAACAACTGACAACACAAACACTGTGTGTTGAGCAGAAACACCACAAGAGAGCAGTATCACAACAGTACTGTTATCTCCACAATTTTTTTTTCATAAAACTGAAAAATATAAATTTACTATATATTACCTAAATTATTAACAATATGCATAAAACTACATAAATAAAAATATATAATAAATAATCATTTATTGGAAATATAGAGTAAATATACATAGGGAGCCTACCTAAAAATATTTACCCTTAATTTCGACCTACTATAATGAAAGAATATTAATTGTAAGTACTTATTCATTTATTAAACACTTTTGATGGATCTTAATGTTAGGTGCATGAATGTAGCTATCATTTTGTACCAAATATGTAGGTGTTGTATAAATAATTGGCTCCTCAGTGTCAAATGCCAATTTTTGCATTCTGAGAGCGCAAAATATTTTGAGGGGTGTGGGGGACAGAGCTGGGCACTTGCGTTTTTTTGCGGTACTGCGGTACTACCGTGTTGGTCGGTACCGCGGAAAGTACCGCGGGAAATTTGAATGCGGTAGCGGTACTGCTGTACTTTCAGCGATCCTTTGCGGTACTGCGTTATGCGGTACCGGTTTGGTAGTGCGGTAGTAGTACCGCAGTACCGCAAAAAAATGGGCAAAAAAACGCAAGTGCCCAGCTCTGGTGGGGGAACCCCTAAAATTCAGAAAAAGATTTTTCTTTTGATATGGTTGTATTCAGTGGACTAGTCCTAACAAGATAAAAAGTATGGACATTGACATTTTAAAAAAAAGTGAAAAATGGGACACTCTAGTGGCTCAACCTACATAGCCATACTTGACTGACTGGAATCAAAGGCTTTTTGTCTCATCAATTTCCCACCTCTTACTGATTGTCTTCAATCTCTCTCTTCACCCCAATGTTGCCTCACTCTGTCTTTACTGTTGCTATTATAATGGACATTGCTCTTCTGAATTCTCTAACTGCATGCCTCCTCCTTTAACCCATTTTGGATGGGCAGGAGTGTTTACAGTCAGATATCTTTTTATATTATTTTTTTTCTTTTAATTTACCATTTCAAAGGCATTGTGATGAATTTTATAAATATTTGTATATATTATTGATATGTTATATGGTGGTCAGTACTACTAACCACCCTCCTACCAGACCCCATATAAAATTCTTGTTTCAGTTATGTTTTCTCCTACTTCCAAGGTTAATTTATTAAAAGATTTGTGCCATTTATTCTTCAAAAATAAAAATTATATATAAATATAATTATATATTTCATAAATTACATTTTCTTATGAAAGTGCTGGAAGCACTGCTTTAATTTATTAGTACACAAAGGAACCTGCATATGTTGCACTCCCACTGAGTTCTATGATGCTGTTTGGTAGTACAGTAGGCACTCATTGTTCGTGATTAATTGGCACTGAGAAAAATGTCACGAATTATGAAATTGTGAACAATGAAATCCATTTTCAATGTAAAATGGCTAATTGGTTCCAAAAGGTCAATGATGGCAATGTAAAATATCCTTAAAACACCAAATGTTTTATTTTAATAAAATAAACAGAATATACTAAAGCAATACATATTATTAAACGAGGATTCGCATCAAACACTAATAAAAACTAATAATGTTATTGTAATATTACAAACAATGATATTTTATGTAAATAAAACTTCTTACTGTATGTAATATAAAGCAATATTATTACATAAACAATTATGTAAAGCAATAATATTTTATAAACAACTAAATAAAATACTAAATATAGTAACACTCATTGAAGAGCATGAAATGACACAACCTCACTCAGTGAAAGAGTGTGACTGAGCCTGCATTGACCTGCATGGGCAGTGTTGCAGACACCACATGACAAGATCACAAATTTGCAGTGTCAGTCATGAATTTATCAAAACAGCGTAGTAAAATGGGTCATCACGAATAACAAGAGCCCACTACAAAAATTCCATAGACTCTACTTTCCAGAAAAATTTGGCATGTGTCCAGTTGCTTTATCAAACCAAATTTCATTTGAGACTTTTTTCTTGCTTTCTTGGAGCAGTTTGTTGTATTGGAGTTTCAGAGAGTCGTTTAGTTGCTGTTGGCCTTATATTTGATACTTTTACTAAGCCATGAATGACATCTCCTTTGAAGTCTTTCAGGGGTAATTTTTGGCTTTTAGCAAGGTGTTTATAAAGAATGAATGAATTAACAAGGGTAACATCAATGAAATGGAACAATATCCTATGCCACCATTTTTTGCTTTTACTGTCTGACTCATATAATGATTTTAGCATGACTGCCTTATCAACATAGCCCGTGTGTTTGTTGGAATCACAGTTCACTTTATTTCCACTAAAAGCAATTTCTGTTCCATCTTTGTTTTTCCTTAGTTGAAATTTGAATTACTGAGGGGGTCATGCATAGATCTTATAGGATTTACCATGCAAAGAAGCACAATCTTGTTTTCAGTGCCCTTTCTAGTATATATTTCAAATTGTGACACATAGCCATAGGAATCTGCTCTAACCCAGATTTTATATCCCCTTTCGACTGGTTTCAAAGGCATGTATGTTTGAAACTGCTTCTACCTTTGAATTTTGTCATGAACTCATCAATGGACCGATGCTCAGAAGGATGGTAACTTTCAGCAAACTGATTCCCCAAAATATCAAGTAAAGGTCTAACCTTATGCAATTTGTCTAAGTTTTTATGATCTTTTGGTAAGGATTGAGAGTTGTCATTTATATGCAAAATAGAGAGAAGCCACTTGAAGCAGGGTTGGCACCCAAAAACCCAAACCCAAAACCCACTGGAATTTTCAGTGGGTTTTTGGGTTTTTGTTCCGAGATGTTTATTTTAAAATAATTTAAATTTTTCTGATTGCTACATTGTTCAATTGTAGCTAATTAGAATGATTTGGCATGTTGATTATTTCAAGTAAGGTGACTTACAATGCTGTGCTCGTTACTTTATAAATGTAATGCCATTACCGTTACCACAGTCTAAATGTAATGCAATTATCATTACAGTTACCATTTTTAAAAAGTAACGAGTAATGGCACCATTACTTGTTACCGTTACTTTTAATGAAATATAAATATATTATATATATGCATAGGTATATTATAATTTATATATACATAAAATATTATATTATATAAACATTCGCTTGTGCAAGCATGTGTTGGTTTGTATCCACTGGTTAATGCATAGGCTATGAAGTCTGTGCAATGTGCATGCCTTCATGGCGTTGTTATGACTTATAAGGCATAATATTTTCAAAAAGAGTGAAACAAAATTACTGCAAGATTTATTACTAGGAATTGCAACATAACAGAGGATGCAGCATACTATTGATACTAATTTACTAATGCTAAAATATACCAGGAAAGTTTAGTTTTGCAAAACAATAATAAGAAATACGGTACTAAAGAAATGAATCAAATGAGTTATTGTGCATGGCAATGATAATTGAAATTTATTAGCTAAATATACAAACTTAAGAACTATTATTCAAAAGATCTTTATTAGCCTTTAAGAAAACAAGCTTCTCAAAAGTTGCATCTAAGAGCGAGCCTCGTTTCGGACACAGTATATCCTTCCCTACTGAAAAAAACCCGCTCAACAGCGGCACTAGATGGTATAGAAGTGTTAAGTTTAATAAACATATTTTTAAAGTTAGTGGATGGGAAGGATGCAGAGCTAACATGCCATGAAGGCCCAGATGAGAGAAATGACGAAACCTCTGTTGAACATAGGTCCCTCCCTGCTTCAGGGTTCTTCGCCTTTTTACTTTGACAGTGCTGTCAGTGTAGGGGGAGAGGGTGGATGGGGGTAGGCTACCAGCATGCACATCTTGCTCATAGTGAAGGGACAAATTTTTAACGGTTAATGAATAATGAGTGAGGATCAAAAGAAACTAATTGCGAGCTATGATAAAAAAGTAATGAGTAACAAACAACTAACGAATGTATTTCCCTAAAAAAGTAACATCGTTACTGAGAGAGTTACTTGATTTGAAATGTAATGCCGTTACTGCTACAGTTACTAAAAAAGTACCACTTTATGTAACAGCTGTTACTTGTAATGCGTTACTGCCCAGCTCTGCTGACTTTTAAAACAATTCTTAAATTATGCAATGTGTAAATAAAGATTATGAAAAATTGGAAAGTTATTAAAAAGGATTTGCACCCATTGTGAACACTATGGGCAATTATTGGATCATTTGACACATTGCTCTAACCATCTTGAATTAAAGTTACAGTAGAATTGACTAAGGGGTCATTCCATGTCAACTCAGCCACAAAATGGCACTTTTTGCATTCACCCCTTTCAATTTTGCTCATACTTGGCACAATAGCAGATATACATGCCAAACTTAAATTCCCAAATTATTAGAGCTGACTGACCTTTGGTTACTGAGATACAAGCAAAGCTGGGCACTTGCGGTTTTTTTTGCGGTACTGCGGTACTGCGGTACTACCACACTACCAAACCGGTACCGCATAACGCAGTACCGCAAAAAATGCGGTAGCGGTACTGCTGTACTTTCAGCGATCCTTTGCGGTACTGCATTATGCGGTACCGGTTTGGTAGTGCGGTAGTACCGCAGTACCGCAAAAAAAAACGCAAGTGCCCAGCTTTGGATACAAGGTCACAAAGTTGTGACATTTTGACCTTTTTTGCGTTAAATGACTATTTTCAAAATGGTGTAACTAAAAACCTATTAAAGCTAGAGCATTGATTTTGGTCTCATTTTAAAGCTCTTTAGTAGCCCCTTGTTTATTGTCTCTTCTTAAATATCTCTACTGTGAAAAATAAAAAAATCCCTTCAAAAGTTGACCTTTGACCTTGAATAAAAATAAAATACCTTCTCCTAAAAAATTCAATTTTTTTACATTAATACCTTGAGTCATGTACAACAAAATCCCAAGAAGCTGTAAGTGGCTGATAACTAGTTCAATGTATAAAAAAGTTGGCATCATTCTTCAATTTTAGATTTTTTTTGTCAGTTCATTTATTTAAAAGTTCTGTTCTGATATAGTGTCAGTGAAGACTTAGTTCAACTTAACATTATTAGTTCAAAAACCTTTTTGTGACCTGTGCCAAAAGAAGTCTTTTAAAAGACAACCAGGGTTAAACCCCTCGACAGCCCCAAATCTACTGGAGTAGCGCTGATCCAAAGGCCCAACTAGTATATAAGTACTGTCAACTTTACAGAGTTGACTCCTGACTTCAAGTTAAAGTTAATTTATTTTTACTAAATACATGTATAAAAATTTATTTAATAATTCATTAATTGTTCATTGTTTTCTTTTCAGGATTTTCTTTGTGCTTTTGTGATTTCAGAGTACAAACATGGAACATTTAAAACTGAAACAGAAGTGTGCTGATCCTTTGCTGCATCACAAAGGTCAGTGTCGAAAGAAGAGTTTGAGAATTGTACCACAGGAACTTGTAAATAAGTTTCCCGATCTGCACTTAACACTACATCACAGACTTTTAAGCAGTGTAGAGAACATCTTGAGTCCTTGCCTGAGAAAGGAATAGGCACTTTGAAATTCAGACATAAATATGATTCTTCTTGTAGTAGTGAACCACCTGAAGATCTTGAGAAAATTGAAAATGTTGACAATAGTGATGCATCAACTTCAGAGCAAAACCATGAGATGTGTACTTTGAATGCTTCTTTTGTTTCAATTGGTGATCACCCATAAAAAAGAGAAAGCTTGTAGAGCAAAAGTCATATGGAGCTAAAAAACTAAGCAAGGTGACAGAGACAGTTAAGAAGAGAATGGAAACAGTTTGCAGGAAAGAGATTTCTGACTCACAATTTAAGGAGCCATCTGGAGATGTAGACTGTTTAGAAATAATAATCAACTTGAGAAAAAATTCAAAAATGAAAATACTAAAAGAAGTGATAAAATAAAAATCCTCACTGTATTGCCCAAAAGTTGGAGCATTAGGAAAATTGCTTCAGAATTTAACACAACAAGGCATACAGCATCTATTGCTAAAAAAATAGTTGAAGAAAAAGGTGTCCTTTCAGACCCAAATCCAAAGGGTGGGAAAAGAATTAAACAGGATACTGTTGACACTATTAACCCATTAAAGGCCATAATTATTCTGTAATGAATTTTAATTATATCATGACTGATCTTTTCTCCAAAAGACCTAAGAATAGCGTTACAACATTGAATAATTAATTTTTACTTATCTTCGGCCTAAAAAATGGCGTCCCATTATTGGGACATTGGCCGTCACGCAGTTTGTTTTAGGGTAAGAAAAATTAAAAGTTTCAAATTTGTTTATTTTATTTTTCTATGAAGAACAAAAATGTAAACAAACTATATATCAAAATGAAAAACATGTTTCACTTCTTTTCATAATGTAGACGTATTAATTAACAATGGAAAATAATAAACCAACTTGCATAATGAAAAAATAGTGAAATAAATTGAAAAAGGGAAAATATTTCGTTTTGGAATAGAATTTTATTTTTCACGCAAAATAAAGGCCCTTCTTCTTGATATGCATGGCCAATTACTGTAGTTCATCGATATTATTTAGTGTGGAAAGTTGCAAAGCACAGATCATGGAGTGGAACATCACAACGACTGCAAATTCTCTTTGTTTTCTTGCCACATAATGCACAGCGACGTTGTGTCTGAATTGGCATCACAAGGTGATTTCCTTGATCAAACCTGATATCTTCACTTACTCTTCCTCCCAAAGCCTACTTCTTTGTGGGCCAGGGCGTTTACGGCTTGATGGAGAAAGCTTTGAAACATAAGCCAAAACAATTTTCCTTCTTGCATCTAGCAGGGAGAGTGTCATCTGGATTTGCATGTTGATAAATCCTCCAAGAGTTCACAATAGCAATGTCAAGCAGTTGCGTAAACAGTGGGAACCACCATTTCTTCCCACGTATTCTGACCCTATATAGGGACACTTGTTTATCTAGTAGGTCTACCCCTCCATTGATTGTTATATTCTGAAATAACTTTTGGGATTTGCACTACTATCTCCTTTTTGAGTTTCTGAGAATAGCGTGTAGTAGTACCAGTTGGGTAAACCTGACTGTAATTTGTAGCAACTGCAACTGCAGTGTTGTCATGCCATTTTGTGACTAAATTTCATTGCTAGAATCAAATCTGTAGTCTATGAACCCTCTTTCTGTTGTTTTCTCCATAACTTTAGAAGGCATAAGTGGACATTTTTTTGTACGATTTTCACGAATTGTGCCAGTTGCCTTCAAACTCCTATCTCCCAGTTCTTTCAAGGTCAATGCTTGTAAAGAAATTATCAAAAAAGATTTCGTGATTTGCAGCTTCAGCTTCAGGAATTACTGCTGTTAGGTTATTTATAACCCTATTCCTAGAGGTCCACTGCTAGGTTCACTACCCTTACCAAGATACGGGGAAAAGTTGTATAGGTATCCATCGGAGCCACAAAGACACCAAAACTTGTAGCCAAATTTTATTGGCTTACCCCTCATAAACATTTTAGCAGAATGCATGCCATAATACCTTATCATCATTTCATCAATTGACAAATGGGAATCAAAAATGCCAATTTCTGAAAGTTTTCTCTTAGAGCATCTAGATATGGTCTCAGCTTATACATTTTATCATTTTTATCAATGTTGGCATTGTCATTCAAGTGAAGAAACCTTTTTACTTCCTTGAACCTTTGTCTCGACATAGCATTGTAAACAAAGGGCAAACCTGCGTCTGGCGATTGCTCCCAGTACATATTTTGTTGAGGAAGTTTATGGTACCCACTAAGCAGAATAATTCCTAGAAATATTTTCATCTCTTCAATGTTGACAGTAAAATTAGGATTATTTTTCTGCTTAGCATATGTCATACTCTGATCAACAATAAACTTCAATAACTCATCGGTCAGAAATTCTTCAAAAATGTTACAAATGCTCTTACCCTTCAGCCTATCTAGTTTGTCATAACTATTTTGAGAGGGCAGATTCATTACACCTTTATATTTTGGAGAACATTTTTTCCATTTAGGAATTGAACTGGTGTCAATTTTTCTATGCTTACCTGAAGGAGGTTGAGTTGCTGAAACCTCAGTTGATTCAATTGCTCCACCGTCATTGTTGTGAACAATCAACTCCAGCCTACCTGCAACATCTTGAAGAATGCTTTCTTCAGGGAGGTCTTCATCATCTGTCATTTCATCTGGACTTGGAGGAATAATTGCAACCTCCACGTTTCATTCGATGCTTCATCATCACTCAAGTTCATTAGCGCATTGGCAACTTCATTAGTTGTCAATAAAGATCTTCGTGTCATAATGCTAAAGAGTAGGCCTCTGAAAAAGAAATATCATCATCATATACCAAGTTTTCATCTTGAAATGTGATTCTATATATATAATAATATATATAATATATAATATATATATATATATATATAAATCATAAATGTTGGAGTTTACTAATAAAAGGCCTAGTGTGTAAATTTTGCATAAAATAATTATAAATGATGAAAAGCAAATGAACTACATTTAGATCAAATTGCTAATATCTGGCCAATGTCCCAAAAATGGGACGCAAAATTATAAACAACACAATACTTACATTTTATATTTTACAAATCAGTTGATGCTTTTCTCATGTTCTCTTATTACCAATACACACTACTAACAAAACCGACCTTCCTCCTATGCAGACAGTGAGGAACTGAGGGCATTCACGTGTTAACGTGTCTTCTCACCAAAAATCGCACAACTTTGGCGCCACCTGGTGATAAAAATTGTCAACCATATATGATTATTTTTATGGGATACTTTGATATGATTGTGAGTTACATTCTGAAAAGGAAAAAAATTAATTAATCATTCCTGTAATGATTCTATCCACCTAAAAAGTGGTGTCCCAAAAATGGGACATTGGCCGTTAATGGGTTAAAGCATTTTATCTTTCAGAAGACATCAGTAGAACAATGCCAGGAAAGAAAGACTATTGTAGTATCATTGACAATGAAAGAGGAAGGATACATTTGCAAAAGCATCTTTTACTTTGCAATTTAAAAGAAGCCTATCATATTTTCAAAGAAAGAAATCCTTTGGTTAAGGTGGGATTCAGTAAATTTGCAGAATTGCGTCCAAAGCAGTGTGTTATTGCTGGAGCAACAGGAACTCACTCAATATGTGTCTGTACAATTCATCAGAATGCCAAACTTATGTTTGTAGGAGCTGAATTAGAAAAACTAACTGCAAATGATGACACACCTATTAAGAATGTACGTCATTGTGTTGCCTTTATGGAATGCAATCCTGCCTCACAGAAATGCTGCCTCAGACAATGTGAACAATGTGGAGATCCATCAGATTTAAAAAACAGACTACTGGACATATTTACAAACAACTTCATTGATATCATAAATTTTAAAAAGTGGACCAATACAGATCGGTCAAATCTTGAATCAGTAGAACTGAATACAGATGAATATATTGACCAATTCTGTAACCAACTGAAAGAATACCAGATACATGACTTCAAGACAAAGATGCAAGCAACTTATTACCGTGAAACAAAAATGTCTTTGAAAGGTGGTGAGGTCCTTGCTGTGTGTGATTTTGCTGAAAATTATTCCTTTATTCTTCAAGATGAGGTTCAGAGCTTTCACTGGAACAATGAGATGGCTACTCTACATCCATTTGTTATTTACTATAAAAAGGAGGATGAGATTGCTCACCTTAGCTTTGTTATTATTTCAGAGTGTAACATCTATAACACAGTTGCTGTACATTTGTTTCAAAAGCATTTGATAAAGTTCCTAAAAGATAATATCTCATCCATCAGTTCCATCCACAAAATAATTTACTTTTCAGATGGGTGTGCAGGACAGTATAAGAACTGCAAAAATTTTTTGAATCTTTGCCATCACAGAGATGATTTTGGAATTGAGGCAGAATGGAATTTTTTTGCAACAAGTCATGGAAAGGGACCCTGTGATGGTGTTGGAGGCACAGTTAAGAGATTAGCTGCAAAAGCTAGTCTACAACGACCTTATGATGAACAGATCCTTACTGCAGAACAGTTATATACATTTGCAAGTGAAAATATTGCAAGGACTATTGCTGGTACACAGAAATTACACCATTTACAGCCAGTTTCATTGACTTCTCTTAAGGTTAAACATTATTCATTATCAGATTATTCAAATATTGAGAAAGTTACTGAAAAGGAAGAAGTTGTGACTGAGGAGAAAATACATGGTTTTGTTACTGCTGCATATGATGGCCATTGGTGGGTGGCATATGTGCTGGAAAAGATACCAGAGAATAGAGAAGTAAAAGTCACATTCCTTCATCCTCATGGCCCAAACCCATCATTTGTGTATCCTGGTCGACCAGATGAATTAATCTTACCATATTCAGATATTCTAACACAAGTTGAGGCATCTACTACTAATGGACAAACATACAGGATTTGCAAAGAAGTTACTTTGAAGGCATCCAAAGCTTTGGCAGATCTACAGCACAGAAAGGTAAGAATTCAAAATTAAAATGGTCATGTAACTATATATACACTGCATACATTTTAAGTTGTGATAAATGGAAATCAATGAGCACTATACCTATACATATTGTATGTACATTTTAATATGTTACTTGTATTTGTTAATTAGGTAGCTATCTAGGTATACATTAAAAATTGTTTTCTCTTCTAGAAATCACAATAAATTGGGTGGCCCACAAGAATCTTGTCAACTACTGAAAACCATCACATACATGCACAACATACAGGTGAGGTGGGTAAAGAACAAATATTTAAAAATAAGCATTTGCTTGTTTGTAGAAGGCTGCAGATAGTATGTAGATATGGGTTGTATTTGTAAGAGATTGAGCTGACCTTAGACAAAAATAGTTACTGACATACAAGGTCACAAAGTCATGACTTTTTGACAATTTTTGTATAAAATGACTTTTTTCAAAATGTTGCTTGAATTCATTATTTTTTATACATTGAACTAGTTATCAGCCACTTACAGCTTCTTGGGATTTTGTTGTACATGACTCAAGGTATTAATATAAAAAAATTGAATTTTTTAGAAGGTATTTTTTTTTTATTCAAGGTCAAAGGTCAACTTTTGAAGGGATTTTTTTATTTTTCACAGTAGATATATTTAACAAGAGACAATAAACAAGGGGCTACTAAAGAGCTTTAAAATGAGACCAAAATCAATGCTCTAGCTTTAATAGTTTTTTAGTTACACCGTTTTGAAAATAGTCATTTAACGCAAAAAAGGTCAAAATGTCACAACTTTGTGACCTTGTATCTCAGTAACCAAAGGTCAGTCAGCTCTAATAATTTGGGAATTTAAGTTTGGCATGTATATCTGCTATTGTGCCAAGTATGAGCAAAATTGAAAGGGGTGAGTGTTTTAGGTGGCTGACTTGACATGGAATGACCCTAAGTCTTTTTTCAATGAATCCAGTACCTACTTCATTATTCACTTTGATTAGTGAGTCATCAGATAATTTTTTTCTGCTTGGAGGACAATAGCCTGGTCTTAAATTTTGGACCCACTTAATAAATTCTTTATTCTCTACAACTACAAATGGAATATTTGCTGAAAAGAAAAATCTGGCCATTTGCAAATCTAGTAGTTCTTTTTGAGCTACAGTTGTTCTAACCATATATGGCATTATCTGATCTTGTGTTTTCTTGGCTGGAGTAGAATGAAAAAATGGTATGGAAGATTCAGAAGCAGTTGAAGTGAATGAAGTCTCACTACTGTGAATTGTAGTGTTATCATGAACCAGGCTTTCATATGATTTGCTTGAAGAGGATCTACTCTCAAAACTGCCATGTCTATGTGTAGGAGGAAGAGTTGCTGATGTAGCTGTATTTGTAAGCTCATCTGCTTCATCATCATGAGTCTGCACCCATTTTTTATTGCATTGATCTAATTGATGTTTCACTCATTCTATTTTTTTTCAAAAATACACATCTACAGTATTTGCACCAAACTCTATTTGGTTGGTCAGTCAACATTTCTACTTCATCCCATTCAGCAGCTTTAAATCTGCCACCAGTATGTGCGGGTTTAACTTTCTCTAGATGATGTTTCACTCTCTCAATTTTTCAAGTGATACTTTCTTTGCAATAATTGCATAGTACTCTAGTAGGTTGATCACTTAATAAAGTCACCTCGTCTTATTTGCTAGCTTTAGATCTTCCACCTCTATAACTCTTTGGCATCTTAAAAATTTTAATTTGAGTTAGGTCTAAATAAAGCTGAAATCTGCTGTTAAGAAATAAAGGAAAGATCTAAAATTAAAATTGATAAAATTCTAATATGTCATTATCATCTCTCATATCTGAACTTTGTGAAATAAAGATGTCTTTTTAATATATATTGTAGATTAGATAACTAAATTAATAAAATAATAGATATATTAGGCACTACATAATTATCGAACCTTTCTAAAAAAATTTTCAACGGATCAAAAACCCAAAAACACAGTTGGGTTGGGTTTTTGCCAACCCTGACTTGAAGTGATCAATTCCCATTATTCCTGATATGTAAGGATCTCTGTGCATTAGATCAGATGGCCAGTAATCCCAATATGATGGCTCCCTTTTGATTCCCATTAGTAAATTGATGACAAAAAATTTTTAATTTCATCATTATTAGTGGGCTTGTATGGCTCACCTTTCTGAGTTGCATATTAGTTAGTTTGAAAGGCTATAATATTGAAAAACTCCTCACTAACTGATCAGTAAAAGCGTTGCTTGGGCCAACAATCTCTTCAAAGTTGTAATCAGGAAGGCCTTTTTCTCCACTTTTTGTCATTAACTCTCCACCAATACCTGCTGGAAATTTCCAGTGGATGAGGGGGATGGCAATAAACCATAACCCTATATAGTTTTATTTTTAACTATCTAGTTTATGGAACTTCAAGAAACAATTCTTTGTTTTGTCTATACATAGATAAACTTGGCAGTTTTGAGAATACATATAAGGACTACTCTTACAGTTTGATAATTTACAGCGACCTCTTTTCTCTTGGAATATTGGAAAATGGTCAAACTTATCCTCCCTAACTGTTTTCTGAGGAATTGGTTTGGTGTTATGTCCAATCTTTTTTTTATTTTGGTGCTCTTCTTTATTGGAGGTAGAAGGCCTCCCTCTCTTTCTCAATTCTGATGCTTTACCCACTCTACAAAGAGCATCAGCAATTGAATGTTTGAACTGTAACAAATGTAGCCAATTTTTCTATGGAACACACAGCCTATCACAGTCCCTTCTATATAGTAACCAACAAGTTATTACAGTCATATCAAGAAAATGAAAAAAAATTTTATGGTAGTATTTCTTTGATCTTATTGAAATCCTATATAATCCTATAAGGGATTCCAACAAATCAACCCCACCCATAAAGTGATTATAGGTCTGCACTGTTTTAGGACAACACATCAATTTTACTCTTACTGTTCTTATCCCACCTTTGGACAGTACCAATGGGATTAGCTGAAGCAAAAGTGGAAAAAAGAGTCACAGCTCTGTTGTCATACCACTTCAAAACTCTCACAGTTGTACCCTCTACAACATCCTCCTTTTCATCATGTGCCCCCCCTTCTTTACTTTTTAGCTCTTTATCTGACAGCATTGTGCATCCCTGTAACCTATTTGAATGGACAGTTCCTAAATAATAAATTTGATACCACACACACCAGTGGAAGGGATGTAAACCAGTTATTGAAATACAGATGATGATTTTTGTGGCTTGGAATGACTTGAGCAAGCCTCAGAACTATTTGAATTAGTTCCTAGATCTACACCATTGTCTGGAGGTTCAATGTTACCTGTATAAAGTTCAAAGTCATGAACTATGCCCTTTAACCGCTTAACGGATTATCACGAATTAACTCGGTTCCATTTTCTGTTCTTTTTTAGAACTTCACGAGTTTACTCGCTAATAAATTATCTTCCGATTTTGGACTAAAACAAAAATGCTCATGTGTCTTGTTTCATTTTGAAGCAAGTTCGAGTTAATTCGGTACCTCTTACGCCCAGCAGTAACGTTTGGCGCAGAAAAAATGGACAACTGACACAGTTTTAATTAGTGCATAATTGCTATCTGCGGTGGTGGGAGTCTCACTGCATTTCTCTGCATATATAATTGCCATATATTGTGAAATAAGTGTTATCTACTGTTCATGATCCATCTCAGCAAGAAGTCACAACTCGAAGAGGAATAAAGAAGAGACCGAAAGTAGTTTGTGACTACAACTTTACAATGGGGGGAGTAGATCTAGTGGACCAACATTTGGCTGACTATCCTATGCCGAGGAAACGTGGAAAGAAATATTATAAAAAGGTTTTCTTTCATCTAATGGATCTCGCTGTTTGGAATTCTTACCTTCTGTATAAAGCAACTCTCAATGAACCAGCATCGGCTAAAAAACACCTAAAATACAGGATGGAAATTATAAACGACACCATCCAAAAGTACCATCCTGAAATTCCTACCACAAAACCTGGAAGACCCTCAAGTTCCCCTCACCCAATTCGCTTTGCGCCAGGCCATTTCCCTACAGAAATACCTCCGACAGAAAAGAAAACAAATCCTACAAGACAGTGCTCTGTCTGCAGCAAAAAAAGGGATAGACATGGAAAGAAAATTCGAAAGGAGAGTCGCTACATGTGTGAAATCTGTAAAGTCAGCCTATGTGTCACTCCATGTTTCAAACTTCACCATACACAGTAAATAAAATAAAATAAAGTTTGATTTATTTTTGTCTTATTTATTCCTTTTATCAATATAAGCAGTGTATTATCAAAAATAATTTCAAAATACTAATTTAGCTCACTTTTTTCAATGCTCGAGTTAACTCGTTTTAATCCAGAGGGTAAATTAAGGTGGTTTTTTTTTAATCAAAAAATTAAACAACAGTAAAAAAACTATATTCCCATGATTCCTATATTGCATAGTCTTAATTTAAATAAAAATAAAATATGCCTCAAAATGAAACGTTGGGTGAAAAAAATTGATCCAGTAAGGGGTTAAGTCAGTAAGTACAAAAACTTTATAGCCCCATTTGTGAGGTTTCTTTGGTATATATTGTTTGAGTGAAGTTGTGCCCTTGAATGGTATCATTTGCTCATCAATACAAAGCTTATGGTCAATTGGTATGTCATTGAACTTTTGATGAAAGCGAGTCAAAAGAGGCCTAACTTTGTATAATTTGTCAAATTTTCTTCCCCTGCTCTAGGCATCGAACTGTTGTCATTAAAGTGAATGAATTTTTTTATTTGTTCAAACCTTGTTCTACTCATGACATTGCTAATCTGATCAATATTGAAATTTAGAGACCAATACAATCGCATACGTGGAAGAACAATGATAGACATTGTTCCAATTCTAACAAAATAAGGTTTAGTAGTTTTGCTGGATCATTTTGAACTGCATATATATTGGACTGTTTTACAATATGTTCACTAATTGAAATATCAAAAAATTACCTAAAGTACTGTATAGGCGCTAAAACAGACATAGTATCAGATAAGTGGCCTAACCACTTTGGTTCTTCAAGTTGAGGAGCAGTGTTTGGCAGTTTTCCAGATAGCTCTTTTTCTGTCTTGTGTTGACTCCATAGGCCTAAATGGTGTAGTTAGAGATAGGGATTGTCATTTTGAGTCATTTTGTTTATCCCGGGATTCCAGGATAAAATCTGTCTTCGTCCTGGGATCCCGGGATTTCCAGGATTTTTATTTTATATGTATTTAAATTTTTTATACTTTTAAAAAGGAATTAATATAAAAATTATAAAGATTTCATCATTTATTTATTTAAACATATTCCATTAGGTAACTATGAGTGTGAAATAACTAGCTTAAAAGACAGTTGAGTGCAACAAGACAGCTATTTGTAAGAAAATCAACACTTGTAAAGAATAATATCCTTGTAAAGAATAAGCATGCTCATAAAAACACACAAACAACTAAACATATGAAAATGCAAAACATAGCGCATTTAAAAGAACTAATTTGACTTATAATACGAATGTAGAAAACATAGACAATTCACACTCTTATCACTCAGCCGAGTTCTAAGTTTAGTTATAAACAGTCCTGCAGCTGAAAAAGCTCATGATACAACATGTATGATCGTGTAAACAGGGTATTTATACTATATATACTAATTATTATATAAGTAATTAGCACCGGGATATCCCGGGATGAATGAAAAAAATCCCGCACATAAAATCAACTGGGATCCCGGGAAACAATCCCTAGTTAGAGATAAGCATTCTGGTGAAACTACTACATCTATAACTCTCTATGGGGCAAGAACTAATAAAGTTAAAAAAAATGTAATTTTTTATGTGCTATGTGGGTTAAAATAATAACTGG
The DNA here is from genome assembly GCA_023014485.1 of Bathynomus jamesi. Classification (NCBI taxonomy): domain Eukaryota; kingdom Metazoa; phylum Arthropoda; class Malacostraca; order Isopoda; family Cirolanidae; genus Bathynomus; species Bathynomus jamesi. The sequence goes on from JAJOZX010000602.1 coordinate 86,435, forward strand.
ATTTCCATGTTTATTAAAGAAAAAAAATATTTAGTAAAAATTTTATTAGTATGTATTTTCAGACATACAGTGTACAGAAGTGACATAAAACATTGCAAGGTGGGCAGTGTACACTGCGTATCAAATTATTAGCCACTTTGCAAATTTTGAAATTTCTGAGAAACCCCGCAATCAAACCTTGTACGATCCTGAATATATATTGCTCATGTGTATCAACGTTGTCTGCGTAAATTTTATGGAGTTATGTTCATAAGTATGGATATGGCAACAATTTAAATAATTTAAGCTGAAATACAGCGTCTCACATTAATAGCCAGGTATAATGAAAACACATTTAAACAAACATTAAAGTGTTTTTTAATTGGATATTCAATGTACAAAGAAAGAAATCATCATAAATATGGAAATAATGAACATAATAATATCAAAATGACCTCATAAGGTTGTTAATAATGGATGTATGATCCTCCACTTGAAAGAACTTTCCTGAGGCACTCATCCATTGAATTCGTCAAGGTGAGGATCTCATCTGATGAAATGGTACGAGCAGCATCCACAACAGCCTCCCAGAGTGCATCCTTACTCGAAAACTGCCGTCCATCTCGATAAACTCGCCTCTTCAGGAGACTCCACAAGTTTTCAATCAGGTTGAGATCGGGGGAACATGCTGGCCACTTCATTAATCGAGAGCCAGAGAAGCCTAATTGCTGCAGATATTCCGTAGTTTTCTTAGCCAAGTGTGAGGGTGCATTGTCCTGCATAAACACCAGCGTTCTCTTGAATGTGACCCTCTGCTTCTTGAACCACGGTAGAAGGGTTTCCTTTAAGAAGGCAATGTAGGCATTGGCAGTCATCTTAACGCCGTCTGGAACTCTCCATGGCCCAACCATCATACCTCCAACAATGCCTGCCCAAAACATGATGCCACCTCCCCCTTGCTGGCATCTCAAACGATGAGGACGGTTCCCTCCAATTGCTACCCAACCCTTGCTCCATCCATCTGGTCCGTCGAGGGTAGCACGGCATTCGTCAGTGAAGAGGACTTTTGAAAAATCAATTTTCATGTAGTCCTCTGCCCATTTCAGTCGATTCTGCTTATGAACTACCTTCAGAGGAGGCCTTGTAACAGGCTTGACGTGCTTGGCTACCTTCTTCAGGATGCGACATCTGGTAGCTTTCGACACTTTTTCCTCGCCACAACGTTTGAAAAGTTCACCACTGGTCAGGCACGGGTTTATCACAGCTTCACGCTTGATACGAGACAAGGTACGTCGAGAAACTGTCCTCGACACACCTTTGTCAGCCCTCGAACGGACAGCACCAGGAGCCTCGACGAATCTCTTCACTGTGCGGTGATATCTTCCCAGGATTTTTTATATTTCCAGGGTTGTCTTCCCCTTTGCCAGCTCAGAGACGATGGTGGACTTCTCATCAGAGGTTAAATCACCTTTGCGACCCATAATCACACACTTATTTGGCACCTGGCTAATAATTTGAGACACCAAAGTTGTTGCTAATTCATGCAAATGGCCGACGTTTGTTTACGTTTGCGCAGAACGAAATGATTTTAATACTGTATGCGCAGATAGGTGTTGCCATCATTCAGTTTCGTGACATTCAGTGACTGAGTGACCTTGACGAATTCAATGGATGATCGCAAAGTGGCTAATAATTTGATACGCAGTGTATGTTTAAACATACATTCTTGTATTTTGTATACCATACAATTACATTTTATTTTTTGTTATGGTATTCCAAAAAACAGTTTCTATTGGGTACAAAGCACAGGTTTACATTACATTTAGTACATTTTACCTTTGTTATAATTTGGCATTTTTTATCACCATATGACATTTTGCATCTATTTGCATTTGACACATATTCTGGCCAGTGATCAAACTTGTCTAACTGAACCATTGTATTAGGCTGATTGAAAGGTCTTAAGACCTTACGAGCTTGAGGTAAATTCTCATTACTAACTCTTTCCTTGTGAGGTTTGTTTGCCCAACACAAAGACTGTGCTAAATCTGCTTTGAAATCATACAAACTAAGGACATCCTTTTTCCCTAGACCACAGTCCTCTGCTTCTCATTTATAGATTAACCATGACACTGTGCAACACAAATCCATTAAATGAAAATAATATCGCAGGTAATATTTTTTTGACCTGATTACTGTTCTGTACAATGCCAAAAGAGAGTCAACTTTATCTACCCCACCCATGCACTTATTGTAAGTTTCGACTATTTTGGGGCAGCAAACCTCTTCATTGCATTTTCTTTTCCTATTGTATCGTGTCACAGTTGTTTCAGGATTTTTCCCAACAAATGAGCTAAGCAAATTGACAGACTTATTATCTTGCCACTTCACCATATTTAGTTGAACCCCTTCTACTGAACAATTCTTTTCAACTGATGTCCCTTGCCCAGAATCTTTCATTTCTTTGTCAGATGGCATGCGGCAGTTTGGCACTCTGTTAGGATGTACTGTCCCTACACAATATATATCTCTTTTGTGAAGCTCAATTTGAAGGTTCACACTACAAAACCAGTTATCAAAATATAGCTGATAACCTTTATTTGATGGTATAAGCTCGGCTAACCTAAGCACCACATTGCCACTTTGGCCAACATCTGGGAGATGTTGAGGTTGCATAACTTGCCCTGCATAAACCTCAAAGTCATAGACAATTCCCGAAGCTCCGGCTAAACAAAATAACTTGTACCCCCACTTTTTGGGCTTCTGTGGATTATACTGCTTCAAGCTACTAGCACCCTTGAAAGGTATTACTTGCTCATCAACACACAAGAACTGCTCAAGAGGGGTCTTTCAAATTTGTTCTAATTCTCTCAACAAAACCTTGGATTTTAAAGATTCTATCTGGAGAAGCAAGTGGCAACTGACTATTGTCAGAGAAATTAAGATATCGTTTTATTTCATCAAATCTTTTTACTGTCATTACCTCATAAACCTGTGATATTCCATTCCTGATACTCCAGTATCTTCTTGTCCCAGGTATAGCGATGACTGCCATATAAAAGCAAATGCCTATAAATTGTTCTAGCTCTTTTTTGTGGATGCTAAAATTTGAAGCAACATTTGTTTGTGTTGCATATAAATTTGTTTGAGAACATATGTATTCCAACAAATCATCATCGACTAACCTTCTGAAATACTCTAAAGGAGTTTGTACAGATGTAGCAAGTGGGAGAGTATCCTTCCATTGAGGTGTCTCATGAATTTTATTTGATAAATTTGACTTCCAAATCATTTCTCGTTTTGTGGACTTGACTTTAGACCTATTCTTCTCATTTTCAATGATGTTGACTTTGCATGCAGACACTAAGTGATCATCATCTGTATTATCTAAATGGCTTTCATCTTCCTCTGAATTGGATGAATCTGAAAAAAAGTTATATAAAGTTATATAGGTAATATAGGTAATATATATATATAATGAGAGTGCGCACGCTTGCCCAATGCTCAACTTGAATGGAATGAATGAAGATTCCAAGAAAATTAAAAAAATGCTTATATATCAGTTCACCAATCAAACTGGGTGTGATGTAAAAAATTAAATTCCTGGGACAATACAGAATGGTTGCCCTGGCCACTCGCTGGCATTTCTCATTGCCTGGCAACAGCGAAGGCGCCATCTAGGCAGAGCCAATCAAAGCCCACCCTGTTCTTCACCATCAAAAAAAGGGGTAACCGTAGAAAAAATTCTACTGCCCATTACAGGGGTAAACCTAAAATATATATATATATATATGAGGAGCTTGTTCATACCTGATGCCACATCACTTGGCTGGTAAGTTTCATTCTGAATGCTGTCATCGGATAATAGACCAAAATCTTTATCACTGCCTTCTGGAGGGAGAGGTACTGAAGTTTTGGGACGCTTTCTTTGGTAGAAGATTGATGGGTCCATTTCTGAAAAATAAGAAATTTTCTAATAAAAGCTCATTGCTAATGACTAAAAATTATAAACAAAGTAGTAAACATCCCTTCATTTGGACCAAACAAGCTTAACTTTTGCATATTTTTTATCTTCTATAAAAATTACCAAAATACTAGTACAATCTTGCATATAAAATTGTTTGAATAATCTATAACAACATTTTGAAATAATAGTAATATATATTTCATAATGTATCAAAAAAAATAAAAATGAAAAAGTCTCACCTTATTCATTTTCCTTTAGCTGCACACTGTATGTTTAGACAAACAAAAGGCAATTTCACTGTATATTCCAAATTTAGGACTTCGTACTGTTGAACTGTTTCTAACAAAAATTAAAAACTATAAATTGTATTTAACCCCTTAGCTGCGTGAGGCTCCGAACGAAAACGAACGCACAGTGCGGAGTCATGTTCCCCAAATTTTGTAAATTTGGGGTTTACCAAAATTTTGTTTGTTGTGTTGCTTATATAGTTTTTTTCGATGATGTATCAACATTTATTATTGTTCAACTTGATTTAGACTGTATATATGAGGAAAATATATTTGTTAAATACAGAAAAATACAGAAAATTTTTAAATGAAAAGTTATTTACTTACTATTTTTAGGCGAAGTTGACTTTTGTGTGGTAATCTTCAAAGCATTTTGTAGGGCAAATGAATACTTTGCATTGTTTGCATAAAAATTGTACTACTTTTCTTTGTTTTCTTTTCGCACATACAACACATTGCCTTCTTTGGTGTCCTGATGCAATAATAGAAGACTCTTCCAAAAAATGACGGCCAGTCAGACGAGCTGGAGTTGGATCATTTGTAGGCCCGCTACTAGAACGGGAACTGTCAGTGCTGTGTCCATATTTTTCAAATAAAGCTGTAATCAGTCTCTCTTTGAACTGCAGAAAAGTAAGACTACCGCCTAGTTTTTTATGAATTACGTGTGCATTCAGTACACTTATATCCAAGAAACGTAAATAAATCTTCTTATAATACCTCTTCAGATGAGATCTTGCACAGTTTGTAGCCAAGAGAAACTGATCCATCAAATCAACTCCTGCCATATTACGTTTATAGTCTATGCAAACTTTTGGCTTTTGCTTTTCTATACCACCTCTTGCTGTTATGGTTTCCATTTTCGCATCATGAATAGTACTCATGACAAAAACATCTTTTCGATCTTTCCACCTCATGACCATCAATTTATTTCTGTATCGAACAGCTGTTTCACCTTTCTTCAACTTTGCTGATGTCACTTCCTTTGGCAGTCCTTTTCTGTTTTTTCGCACAGTTCCAATGACATCTGTTTTGTGTGACACAAGATAATCAAACAGAAATATACTCGAATAGTAATTATCTAGGCCTAGGAAGTACCCTTTATCCAACATATTTTCCATAAGCGAGATGACTATGTTGGTTGAATGGGACTGTTTTGTTTCATCTACATCACCAACATTTATAGGAATCTGTGTTCCTTTACCTGTATATATAATAAAGTTATATATATAGCCTGTTTTGGCTTCACAGAGCATGAAACATTCCACTCCAAATCTTGCACGTTTGAGGGGAATATACATTTTCCAGCTCAACCTTCCCTTCCATAGTAATAAGCTTTCATCAATTGAAATGTCACGAGAAGGGACATAAGCTTTTTGAAAGCTTTGTTTATATAAGTCTAATACCTCATCAATTTTGTACAGTTTATTGCTTGAATCGGTACTGTCTGAGAAATGCAAAAACCTCATCACCAACAAAAATCTATCCCTTTTCACAATACTATAAAATATGGGCGTATCTAGTAGAGGTTTTCTAGAAAAATATGATTGTAAAGTTGGTTTTTGTACAATTCCCATCAAAAGCAATATGCCTTCAAAAAGCCTTATTTCTTGCACAGAAACATCACTCCAGTCATGAAGCCTACTCCGTTTAGGAATTCCAAATGGTTGCCCTCTCTTTTCTGAAATACACTTTTCAGCATATTTATTTGTCTCATCACAAATAAGTTTTATTATTTCATCAGTAACTATACATTCATAAATTCCTAATACATCATTTGCTTCTATATTATTACTAATTTTAGGGCCACTATCACCCGTAAATGGGAAAGGATTGCGCACATTACCATTTGGACGCCATGAATCTGCATTTGAATTGGCTATATCCTCAGATTCACTCTCATCAGAATTAGATTCAATATCGGAATTGAAATCATCATCACTATCTGTATCAGAAAGATGCAAACTATAATCATCATCATCATCTTGTTGTACTAACAATCGCAAATCACTATCACTTTGAGGTTTACGTTTTGCCATTGTCACAAATAAGGGAGGCAAAAAAAAACACTTCACACGCATGCAATGTCTGGCAATAACTCAAATACAACAGTTCTAATTTATGTACTGATATTTTTTAACCAGTGTGTGACTGACGTCATGAGTTAAAACAAAATCAACAAATCATAGATGAGCACACATATTTGTGCTTTCTGCAGGCTGTTATTTACGATAAATTCATGGCGCACATATATGTGTGCTCCGCAATATCTCGTTGATGACCGAGTGCACAAATATGTGCGCTCCGCAGTTAAGGGGTTAAAAAGTTTATACACTTAAGTAAATATTTTTACAGAAAAACACCACTAAATTTTGCTCATGTGCAGCCACCCACCCCGTATCTACATGTGAAACTGAAATGGCTATTTGAAAATAGTAAATATATCTTACGCAACCTCTAGCGGGTGAAAATGGAAACGGTTCTTTCTATTTTAAAATATACAATGAATGAAGCAGTCCAAAACAATATTACATGAGCTATACACAATTATAGTTTATGTATGTTTAAATATATAGCGCCTCATAGAGGGATAAAGGAAAACAAAATTTAGTGTACTATTCCACTATGCACAATAATAATAATAATAATAGTAATAATAGTAATAATAATAAAAAAAACTCAAAATGAAAAACAAATTACCAGAATTGGTACTCTCATCAGTATCTTCATTTGGTGGTAGATATTCATCCTCTGAGTCCTCCAATAAATCATCATTTTCTCCAAATTGCCCTCCAGTAACAGCAGCTCTAGACCTTTTTCCATAAAATGTGCTTATGTTCATAACTGTGGATGCAGGTTTTCATTAGGAACTTAAAAATAAATAAATACAGTAAGCCCTCATTGTTTGTGATTAATTGGGACTGAGAAACATGTCATGAATATATATATATATATATATATATATATATATATATATATATATATATATATATATATATATACAGTGGCGGCTCTAGACTCGATAAAGTGGGAAGGCTGTAGCTTTTGAAAATACTTATAAGGTACAAAAATTAAGAAAACTAGCTTAATAAAATAATAGTTCAATTATAAATACTTAGTATGGTTACTTACCAATGGCTGAAATGATTTTATTTAAATATAAAATCCATTTTTTGGGTTCTGGATGTTGCAAAATGATCAATCACTTTTTCATTAAAATTGTTGATATCACTTATCATTCTATTTTCAATTGACAGCATTGCTAAAGCCGTGAGCCTCTGATTCAACATTGAGTTTCTAAGAAATGTTTTTATTCTTTTTAAGGTTGAAAAGCATCTTTCAGTTTCAGCTGATGACATGGGCGTTGTTATTAAAATTTTTACAAGTTTAACTGTTTCTGAAAATGCTGATTCTAAATTATTGTCCAAGAGAACACTTAATAAATCAGTGAGCTTGTCGTTTGAGCAGATATCATCTCGACCATAAAGAACGGATAGTTCCGTTTTGAGTTTTAATTTGTCAAGCATTGGATATGCTTCAACAGCTTTGCCGAGTTCCACAGTTGGAAAGTCTTTAAGATAAGATTCAAAACAATTTCTTAGTAGCAGTTTACTGGATTCAAGATGGCCAGTAAAACTAAATCTATTAGTGCATTCTTGGATAATTATATCGCAGACATTTGTTGCAATTGATGTTTCATTAGTAGTTGAAAACTTCCTCTTTTTATTTCCTTCATTTGAGTTGTTTTGTTCAGAAAAGTGTTCATATTCTTGCTTAATGTTTTCAATAGCAGCAGTAAATTTGTTTACATAGGATTGTGCGGTTGTTACTTCAATACACCTAGATTGAAATTGTGCGAATAAAATTTCAACTTGGGGCATTATTTTACTGAAGAATTCCAGCCAAAAAGTAAATTCTGGATCATTTAGCATTCTTTTAATACCAGCTGCTGCAAGTCCAGTTTCCTTTGACTGAGAGGTTTCTAAAATGCTGCAGCACTCGATTAGTTCATCTTTTCTTTCGTATACAGCGTTTACTGTTCGACTTTTAAAATTCCATCTAGTTGCTGATACTTGTGGAATTCGATGAGTAATTTTTTCTAATTCAGCTGTTCTTTGAGGGGATTTTGAAAAGAATGCAGGAATTCCAGACAAGCTATTGAAAAAAACTCTTGCTTTGCTAATTTTTGATGTTGCTTTCTCAATTATTAAGTTCAGTTGATGTGCGTAACAATGTACGTAATGAGCATTTTTATAGACTTCTTTTATTCTTGTTTGGACGCCTTTCTGCTTTCCACTAAGAGCAGCAGCTCCATCATAAGTTTGAGCTATAAGTTTCTCCTTATTAGATAGTAAGCTATTCAGTTCATTGAGGAGTATTTCGGATAAAGCTTCTCCAGTGAGATTTGGAGGGTTGAAGAAACTCCAAAACCGTTCAACGGGGTTTCCTTTTAGTTCATATCTGAACACTATTGCCATTTGTGATTTATTATAAATATCCGTTGTTTCATCACACATTACAGCTAAGTAGTCAGTTTTTTCAATCTCTTCCTTGATATTCTTTTTGCAAAGAACTAATATAGAATCTAATAATTCATTTTGAATCATTTTTGAAATTCCCTTAAAAGCTGTAGCAGTTCGGAAATGAGATTCTAAACTAGGATCTGATTTACACAAGAAATCAATCAAACCGCGAAATACTCCTGTATTTTGGGAAGAGTCACTCTCATCATGGCCACATAATGGCAACTCAAATTTGCCGCAGAATAATATGCAATCAATAATTTTAGATAGCATGCCCCTATTTCTTTTCACTAATTCATTATGTCTGTCAATCGATTGTCTATGTGCTTCACTCAGCTGATTTCTGATATTCACTTTACCAAGAAAAGATAAGTTCACTACGTTTATCAAATGTTTTTGGCTTTGCTGGTGCTTTATTATCTTTGGAGGCAAGTTTTTCAACTTAGAAATGCCATTCATTGTCCATTCACTTTCTCCTCCAAATAATAAACATGGGAAACAGAACAGAGAATTACTTTGTTCACAGCCACAAATCCAATCATGTTTATCATAAATAGCTGAATTAAATTTGCGAATGTAATCCTTATTTCTACTTTTACCTGTCTCTTCTATATTTAAAGCAGGAGTTGGACGGCCTTTGTTTTTAATTTCAACCTTTTCGAGGTAGGTTAGGCTTGAAAATTTAATTGATTTCAAAAACGTCACTGTATTTTCCATGGCTTGTATGTAAGGGAGAAATAAAAGTTTTAGATAAGCTAATTGAATCAAAATAACCAAGTAGAAATCTGGTTCACAATAATAAATTTAATTGAAAAAGAAGCACGATCAGCCTAGCATAGGAAACAATGACTGACCACACTTGATAACCAGCATCCGAACACTGCCGTCACGTGCCATCTGCAACTGTATGCTAGCAGGCTGCATCTGCTGCAGACTTAAAAGATCCAAATTTTGCTGCATATCATATCATTATCTTCTACTTTACCAATAATGTATTTGAAAATTCAGTTTTTAATAGTTTGATATTAACACACAGTGACGGAAGTATAATTTAAATAGATCAACTTTCATCAAATATAGCAAATTAAATGTGAAATTAATCATTAGGGACATCGTGCACCTGGCAGCAGTGCAGTGACCGCACTCACCTCACAGTCCTCACTAAATCTCATACCCTGTATACTGTGTATAGACTGCACGATTGCAGCCTTAAAATTTACATCTTAGCGCAGTAGGCCCTATATTTATATTACATTTTAAATAACCTTTTATTCATCATTGTTTGCTGGAAGTTATCTTTATTTCGTCACATTATTAATATATAAAAATCAGTTTAGTTTAGAATCTCATTTTTTGTTTAATACAACACTTTAAATAAAATAAAGAGACCGTAGAGACGCATTATTCATCATTTTAGTTGGGGGGTCTGCAGCCTTACAGCCTCTAGGCCAGAGCCGCCCCTGTATATATATATATATTAGGGTGTCCCAATTTTTTTTCTTAACACGACCTGACCACTCGTGTCATGCCCGGATGTGGTTTGGGCTAAAGCATTGGCTGTGTGATTTTCAACTTGACCAGATGATATTTAGAGGTCCCGACGTTTGATGACTTTTTTTTGGTTTTCAGAATTGATCATTATGGCATTGACAAGATCAAACATCAAGTTGTGGCTTCTTGAGAGGTCTCCGATAGCAGAGCTGGCTAAATCTTGATTACCAAGTAATATGGACGTGTTGCTCCTTTTCTTCTACCATCACCGCGACCAAAAGAAGACAGATTCCAACAGTATCAAGGATGTAATATCGGCTGTATTAGAAATCTGGGCTAGAGCCAACTCAAATCTGGTAACAACCTCCGTTCATGCCTCGACTAAACTGAAAGCTTTGGTTCAGAGGTATCAAAATTTGCATAAAAACAAGAACAAGACTGGAATGACTTACAATATGCAGTGGGATGTATTCTTGGCTGATATGGAGGATATTTTTGATGTCGCCCGCTCAGACGTTCTGGATCGGGGAGATATCCCTCTTGAAGACAAGGAATTCCTCATTTCCCAAAGGGCAGATCGACATACGAGTTACATGGGAGGTAAAGATAAAAAATATAATGCAGCCACAATGAAAAGACAGGAAAGGGAAAGAGCTCTTGAGCAGGCACACCGGCGTCAAACGGAGGAGGCTCTAGCTGTAGGAGTCACAGAAGAGGCTACCGACAGCAGTTCTAGCACATCGTCAGCTGACAGTGGAAACAAAGCCATCACTTGTGGACTTAAACCTTCGAAAGCTCCCAAACATGACAGACTAAAAGAAAGTCTGAGTGATCTTGACCTGGCAGCAACTTGGGATCACGAGGGCCTTTCTGTTCGACAGGCAACATCAGCATTTGCTGTGACTGCAAAATCCCTAGCTCTCGGTCCTGACAGTGTTCCATCAAAGAGCACGGTTCACCGCTTCTGACAAAAGGCCCATACAATGATAGGGACCAATGTTATTGGCCACCTCGACTGCAGATCCACTGGGACACAAAGATACTCACTGACATCGAACAGGAGGGTAAGTCAGTCGATCGGATTGCTGTTGTGGTGACTGAGGATGGTGTGGAAGAGCTATTAGAAGCACTGAAAATAATAGACGGCACAGGACAGCAAATGGCAAGCGCAGTCCATCAAGCGCTCACCCTAGTCGGAATTGAGGACAAGATCATAGGCATGGTGTTTGACATGACGGCATCAAACACAGGGATAGTGCAAGGTGCGTGTCGCGTTTGGAAGCGGCACTGGGAAGAGCTCTTTTATGGTTTGCTTGCCGTCATCACGTTCACGAAGTGATTCTCAAGGATGTCTTCGTCATGTGCCTAGGAACACCACTAAGTCCTCAAATCCCACTTTTCAGGAGATTCAAGGAGGCCTGGCCATCAATGAACCACTGTCAGTTGGATGCATTTGACAAGGACGAGGTGGCTAAAGCCTTCATAAATGACAATGCTTGCCTTTCACAAATGCGACTTGAGGTAATAGACTATCTCTGCGATGCCCTAAGAAGTGGTAATCATCCTCAAGAGGATTATGAAGAACTTCTTCAACTGAGCCTCTTGTACCTCGGAGACGACGTAGGACGTTACAAGCTTCGGCCTCCAGGGGCTTACCATCAGGCCAGATGGATGGCCAAAGCTATTTACTGCCTGAAAATAGCATTACTGCAGTCCCAGTTCTCCAAACTTCGTCTCCAAGAACTGCAAGGGGTTCGCCGTATGGCTCTCTTCGTGAGCCTTGTATACGTGCGTCACTGGCACGAGGCTCCCATAGCCATCAAATCTCCCAAAAATGATGTTAGGCTGTGCAATCTTCTTGTAGGTTACCCTGACAAGAACATTGGAAACACAGCTTACCGGGCTGTGCTCCGTCATCTGTGGTGTATCTTGGAGGACTTAATCTGTCTTGACTGTTTGATGACAGAGTTGACGACAATGAAAAGCGTAACATGACGGCTAACCTGAAAAAGTGCCCTGGGAAAGGACTCAAATGGGTCCAAGGCAAGGGACTGCAAGTGGATGGCCGTTTAAGTCCGTGGGTGATGAGTCGATCCACCACACTCTTCCAGTTTCTCCAAGTTGAGCCCACGTTCCTCACCAAAGACCCTGAAACATGGCCTACTGATGAAAACTACCATCTGGCAAAGAGCCGAGCTGCAGAACTGATGGTGGTCAATGATGCAGCAGAGCGAGGCATCGCCCTCATTGAGAAATACACAAGCAAACCTCTGTGCCGTGATGAAGAAGACCTCCAGTTCCTCCTTCGAACTGTCCACTCACACCGACGGAATGTGAGCCGGAAGGGAACAAAAACGGATCTCATGAAACACGTGTTTAGTTAAAATGCATAAATGTGATGCTTTGAAATTGTTATTTGTGTGTTAAGATTAAAATACATGTTTATTTTGTATAATCATCTTTGTGATGGAACTTTTGAGAGAAATATTTCAGTTAATTTGCCTTTCAGTTAAGAGGAGAAATAGTGTTCAAAGTTCGGGACCTTTAAATTTCCTTCAATCTCTCTGAAATTTTACAGGAAGACTTCTAATGGGAAACATCAAAGGAGCACAACACGAGCGGATTTGTATCCCGAAAAAAAATTTGGCCCCCTATGAGTTTGGGACACCCTAATATATATATATATATATATATATATGCTGCAAACCCACAAGGAAAAAGAAAAACGATTCCAAGGCCTTTCGTGTATTCAAAGCTACACCTCGTCAGGGAATGAAGTTAAAAGGCGAGAAGCCCATATATATATACAACGTACAGGAAAAACAAAACAATTAGCACATACTTAACAAGGTTAATGAGAGGCAAAAGAAATTTTAACATGATATCGTCAATTTTATAAGTCCCCGAGCTGTTATTGAAATTGTTTTTAAAATGAATAAATGCACATTCTAGAATTTTCGTTCTATTATATCTCTGTTTTTAACAAGCGCTTTAGAACTATCCCACTTGATGCTATGGTTACATCTATACATATGGTTAAATAAAGCATTGGAAGTACTAGCTGTTCTACAAGCATATTTATGCTGTTTTACCCTAATATCTAACGTTTTACCGGTTTGGCCTATATATACTGAGTTACATTGTGTACATCCGATCGAATACACACAACCAACAACATTATCAGGGCTATTCTTTATTAGGCGTGATTTAACAGTATTATTATACTTAAAGATTACATTAATGCCAATTGCTTTAAGTACAGTTGGAAGGTATTGAAAATTAACATGGTAAGGTAGGCTAAGGATATTTTTACGCTGAAATTCCTTTACAATTACATTATTATAATACCTATTCTTGGCTTTCTTAAGACAGTTATCTAAAAATGAAATAGGATAACATAATTTAGTACCAATATTCATGTAATTGTAAAGGAATTTCAGCGTAAAAATATCCTTAGCCTACCTTACCATGTTAATTTTCAATACCTTCCAACTGTACTTAAAGCAATTGGCATTAATGTAATCTTTAAGTATAATAATACTGTTAAATCACGCCTAATAAAGAATAGCCCTGATAATGTTGTTGGTTGTGTGTATTCGATCGGATGTACACAATGTAACTCAGTATATATAGGCCAAACCGGTAAAACGTTAGATATTAGGGTAAAACAGCATAAATATGCTTGTAGAACAGCTAGTACTTCCAATGCTTTATTTAACCATATGTATAGATGTAACCATAGCATCAAGTGGGATAGTTCTAAAGCGCTTGTTAAAAACAGAGATATAATAGAACGAAATATTCTAGAATGTGCATTTATTCATTTTAAAAACAATTTCAATAACAGCTCGGGGACTTATAAAATTGACGATATCATGTTAAAATTTCTTTTGCCTCTCATTAACCCTTGTTAAGTATGTGCTAATTGTTTTGTTTTTCCTGTACGTTGTATATATATATGGGCTTCTCGCCTTTTAACTTCATTCCCTGACGAGGTGTAGCTTTGAATACACGAAAGGCCTTGGAATCGTTTTTCTTTTTCCTTGTGGGTTTGCAGCATTCATTCATTTCACGTGTTTTATTGTGAAATTCATCCCATATATATATATATATATTATATATTATATATATATAAGGGTGCATTCTTGACATTTCCTCCTGGGACACCCTGTGTATATATATATATATATATATATATATATATATATATATATATATATATATATATCCCCGCAAGGGGGTTCTAAGCTCGTGCTCTTGAGTGCTCTTTGTGCTCGTTTGTACGTGCTTGTTCCTGGAGGTTTCACGTGCGCCCTCCCGGCCCTAGCACCCAAGGATGATGGGGCTCGGCCCTGCAGTCATTGTCATCCTTGGTCTTTTTCCACTTCGACTGTCCCCTCCACCCTTTCTTTTTCCTCTGTCTTTCCTCTCACTTTTTCTTTGTTTTTCCGCTGAGATATGCCCTTTAAATAGAGGCGAATCGGTTCTTCCTGAACTAAAAAAAAAAAAATATATATATATATATAATATATATTATATATATATATATATATATATATATTATATATATATATATATATATTATATATATATATTATATATATATTATATATATATATATATTATATATTATATATATATATATATATATTATATATATATATATATATATATATATAGTCACTGTAGTATATATCCCTATATGGCCATACATGACATTTCTGTAATGTTTAAAATAATGTATTAACACTAGAACAGCGGAAATTTTTGCATACCCATAACAGCGAGAGGCGGTCAAATTGACCGCCACCTAATATTATTTTAAATTTACATTTACATTTGTATTTATCGAAGGAAAATTATACTTTTTACAGGTATTTAATTTTATTTGAAGTAAATAAACGGTATTTATTTATAACCATATACAATAAAACCAATTACGCTTATAAATTAATAAAACTTTAGGGTTAACTTCGCAAAATAATAATCCTTTTTTCATCTTACTAATAAATCCTAGTTTTTATTTCTGTGCTTTTCTATGTTGAAGAACACTTCTTGCAAATGATTTTCTTGATTACGTGGCTTGTGCATGATCCACATACCTTTTTTTTACATTTGTGACAAATTTCACAAGTTTTATTTTGCTTGCACATTCGCACTTGGCATTGTTTTCTTTTCTGGGACAATATCACATCTGTCTCTGCAGTGTCATCTTCACTGATATCCTGCTCTGCATCACTCTTTTTAAAACCCTGTCGTAATTGTAATGCTAGCTGCAGAAGAAAGTTGCGACGAGTAATGTTCTTACCAGTAACTTCCCTATAGAGAACAGCTGCATTGATTCCAGCGAGGTCCAACATATTATAGAAAACATGAACGGGCCACCTTCTTGAACCAGCTTTAGTGCTGTATTTGCGAGCCATCTGATCAACTATATCTACTCCATATTTTGTTGAATTGTAGTAAGTCACAGTTTCAGGGGTTCTTTTTGCATTATCTTCAACTTGAACACAGCTATGCACGCTGCTCAGAAGAATCACATTTTTATTTGGTTTGCATTGATAGACAGTTAGCGTTGCTTGGTCATTTTTCAAAACATGTGTGTTGAACCTTTTGTCTCGCAAATTCTTGATGGCAATTGGCACTTCTTTTTGGGCACGATTCATTGTCCCAACAAGGGTAGTATTTTTGTGTTGTAATTTACGACATAAACTCACTGAAGTAAAAAAGTTGTCAGTCGTAATGTTTCTTCCTTGCCAAGGTATGGTTCGACAAGTTGAAGAACTACATATTCTGAAAGCGGTTGGTTTGATGGGCGCTTTGCATCTTTACCAAGGTATGGGAATCCGTTCAAGAAGTATTTTGACTTGGTATCAGCAGCTATCCAAAATTTTATACCAAATTTGTCTGGCTTAGTGGCAATGTACTGGGTAAAAGGGCACCTTGCTTTAGTGGGGAATAACTGTTCATCAACAGTTATATATTCGCTTGGTCTGTAGCAAGCAATGCAATTTTGGGTGAACCGATTCCAAACTTGAGATGTCAGTGCAAATTTGTCCGTTTTCAGCCTTTCAGATCTGTTAGACTTCATGTCAAAACGGAGGTATCTCATAATTTCTCGAAAGCAATCTCGTGCCATTGTTTCACGAAAGAAAGGAGGTCCCCACTCTTTTGACCAGAGATCATCAGCAGGTTGCCCCTTGGCCAATATTCCTCGAGCAAACATGATGCCAATAGTAGCCATAATTTCTTCCAGTGACACAGTCCATGAAGTAGTTTTCAATCGTCTATGAGCTTCTGCTTGAGTACACTTTTGTATATGTTTCAAAATAAAATCATCAATTAGCAATCTAAAAGCACTCAAAAAATCATTTTCAGCAATTTGTCGTTTGGCATAAACTGTGGGGCCAGGTTCTTCACGTACAATATTCTGTGATCGGGTTTTTCCCTCATTTCTGTTGCCTTGTTCAATAACCTCCCATTCTGTGCCATCCTTCGCCGTTAAAACTGAACCAACTTCAATCAAAGCAGGAGTTTCGCATCGCTTTTTTCTTCCCATAAAGCCTCCCATCTTTCCTGCAAGTAATAAAGCACAATGGTAAGTTGCTATTACAGGCCCATAGCCAGACCGAATGAGTAGGAGGGGCGGAGAAATTGATAGGGGGGACAATGAAGGAATATATATATATATATATATATATATATATATATATATATATATAGGTTCTAATTCAATTTGGCAAACAGTGGTGAAAAGTGCCGAGTTTTTCCAGGGGGGGGCAGAATGTTTTACAGGGTGGGCTTTGCCCCCTCTTGCCCCCCCCCGTGGCTACGGGCCTGTGCTATTATAATATTTATATATATAACCATAATGGTTCTACAATATGACACGAAATCATTGCTAATCATCATCAATAAACTTATGCACGAATCGCCATACTGAAACTGACAAAGATGTAAATATTTATTGTACTCACCCGCAACATGACCAGCATTGAACGTTTTATTAGCTGAATCAGTTTGTGCCTGGTCATCACTTTCTTCATTTGACTCAGATGATGAACTTTCTGCCTGAGGAATATAATCATCTTCACCATCATCACTGTCCAATGATATATCACTTCCTTCTGAGTTTGATTCTGAAATTGCTTGCAAACATCGAAGAATTTCTTCATTTGAAAGAGAGGGGTTTGCACACATGCTTGCAGCTTGGAAGCGCAACACACACTGAACCGCCGTGTGTTGTTGTCAACAACATACAGCGAGATTGAACATGTTATGACAAGTCTTTACAGCACTCCTGTATTGCTTTTATGAGAAACGGTGAAAGTGACCGTTTCGCTGTTATAGTAATATCGCTGAATATCTTGTGAAATAATTAGATATATTGAATCATATTATACCACAAAAAGGTTATTGGCGTAGTGAAGGCATTCATGGAATATGACGGCGAACTAATCCGAATTAAGCAAGATATGCTAATTAAATTTGGAAAAAGGGGTCAAAATGACCGCTTCGCTGTTCTAGTGTTAAAATATGTTAATACTGAAACTTTACTGATTGCATGCTCAACTCAATAGATACACTACATTCCAAAAATGCTATTTACAAAATGGCAACTCAATCACACAAATATATATTTTAAAATTACAAAGTATAGCTCAGTGTTCTTCCGAATGTGTGGAGGGTAGTGCTGCCTATTTTTTGGAAAGCCTAAAGAATACTTTATAGGTAAGATTTTGCTTTGTAATTTTTTTCTTCTGCAAATTAGTTTAATGTATTTATGTATAGTAAGGAAACTTTTGTAATAAAATGCATAATGGTAGGCCTAGGATCATCAAATCTAAACATTTTATTTATATATACATATATATATATATATATATATATATAATATATATATACACATATATGATCTATGTCCCTATTCATATATAGTACTTGAAGCAAGGAAAATTACCATACCTTCTAAAGTAGGCCTATCCATGGATGACTCTGCAGTTTCCTCCTCTTCTCCGTTTAGGCCTATTTCTTCATCTTCAGAAGGAAAATCAATCACATCTTCAAGAACCAATTGAATGGAAGATTCATCCAAAATAGGTTTCTGCAAAATATATTATTACATATATATATATATATATATATATATATATATATATATATAGGGTGGAGCATTTTTACACTTTTTCCGATTTTTGTTTTGTAATAGCGCGGAAAAGTGGCTCTTCCATGTCAAAAGTGTGTGTAAAATCTCAGAGATCTGCAATAATATCTTCTGCCTCTGCATGCACGTTGAAAATCAAAAAAATGCGCCAAAATACGCATTTTTTCAATATTTTCTTATAGTTTTAATTTTCAGCCTACCTTCTTGTAATAGCAAGGAAAAGCATCCTAAAGGTTTATTTTAGACTAGTTTTAAATATTTTTGTCCTGCGATATCTTCTGCCACTGCTGCAAACATTCCAAAATACGGAAAAATCCACATAAATCACGTATTTTGCATATTCAGCCTATACGCTAATAAATTTACTTTGTACATCATGTAGTACTCCCACATCATTCTAGAAGCTTCCCCACAGCCTGGTATGGTGTGTTGCTCATCATTGCCATATACAGCAATGAGTCAGTGAGTGATGACTGATGAGTCATGACTCACAACACACTACCAGGCCTTCTTGCTCTCACTTCCCTGCAGTGTTGTGTTAGCTACATTTTGGGTAAGATGTGGATTGTGTTGCTCTTGCTGTTAATACATCTTTGGAACATGACAACATGCATATGTGGACATATACTGCATATTTTAGTGCATAATAATACGTTGGTATAATATACAAAACTTCTGCAGAATGCAAGAATATTTTACATTTTAGGAGTAATTTCTTAATTTTTATATAAATTACTGTTTTTCACAATGTCAGTACCAGCTCAAGCAACAAGAACTACTTCAAGTTGCCCTATATTTGGGGCTCCAGCTGATCTAGACAAGAGGTGCCTTGCAACCTATAAGGATGTCATGAAATATTTTCATCAAATAAGGTTGAATCTGAAGACATTGAAGAAAGAGCCTACAGTTGCAGAAATTTCGGATGTTCTCTCAAAAACTCTCGAAGATTTGTGGAAAACAGCCTCTATTCCTACTATTTCTCATAACCGTGTCATTCAAATGATTAAAAATTACCATGAAAAATATCAAAACCTTCTAAAGTCAATAAAAAGGAAACAAGTGTGTGACTCATTCAAAATTAAATTACAAACATTTCAAAATGAGGCAGAAAACAAATTATTTGACATCAGTGCTTGCAAATGTGAAAATTTTGATAAGTGTTCATGTGAAAACCATCTCAAGGTTCCAGCAATTGAACAAGACTTCCTTAAAGATCAGAGAACAACAAGAAAATTGGCAATAGGCTCTCTTGATGTTTCACAAACTTGTAAAGATCTAGCAACTATTGCTAGAAGACAACAGAGAATGAAACAGTATGAACCAAAACCATCTACCAGTAAAGGACAAGCAACTGAAACACTGTCATCAACATCAAGTGAAACAGAAGGAGCGGATTCTGATTATGAACTGACACAGAGAATCAAATCAATGGAACAATCTCATCATTGGCTATAGCTTGTGACAGAACTGGTGTGTCAGACAGGTCTGCTGCTATAATTGCTTCGGCTGTTCTTGAAGACATGGGAATTATAAACGAGAGAGATTTAAGTTCAGTAATAGGCAGATGCAAAGTAAGGAGAGCTAGAAAAAGAATGAGATCTATCATTCAAAAGAGAGATTATGAAGAAGAAACTATGGAGAGTATCTATTTCGATGGAAGAAAGGACAGAACTGCAGTGCAAGAAAAAGTTGGCAGTAAAGGTTATCAAAAAAATATAACAGAAGAACATGTCACTTTGTTTCAAGAACCAAACTCACATTATATTGGGCATGTAACTCCCGCTTCTGGCTCAGCACAGAGTATATGTTCTGCAATTTTGGATTTTTTTTGCTCAAATGAGATTGATACTTCAGAAGTTAAAGCCATCAGATGTGATGGGACAGCAGTTAATAGAGGATCAAAAGGAGGAGTGATAAGTATTGAAGAGCACTTTCAGAGAGCACTCCAGTGGCTGATTTGCTTGCTTCACACTAATGAACTTCCCTTGCGGCACATAGTGACTGACATTGATGGTAAAATAACAGGTCCTCATAGTTTTATGGGGCCTATACGAAAAGAGTTAATTGATTGTGAAGAGACCTGTTGTTGAGTTTGAAGCAGTTGAAGTGGAAGAAATTGTAGTTGACAGAGATGATCTGAGCACAGATCAGAAATATTTGGCAGAAATCTATGATGCTGTGTCAAAAGGTGAATGTACTCCCTCTCTAGCTCAAAGGAAACCAGGCAAAATGGCACACTCCAGATGGGTGGCAACTGCTAACTGCATACTTCATCTCTATGTTTCAAATGAAGAACCTTCAGACAACCTTAAGTGTATCATGGATTATATTATGAAAGTTTATATGCCATGTGGTTTCAAATCAAGAGAAATTCTTCAACAACACAGGGAGCCAAACATCTTTATCAAATGATACAATGCTTGAGGTCATTGAGTGCCTGCTGTATAGAAATAGTTGATCGTGTTATTCAGAGAAATTCCTATTTTTCTCATCCTGAGAATGTTCTCCTTAGTATGATTCACGATGAAGCAAAACATATCAGAGAATTAGGATGGAGGAGAATCCTTAAAGCAAGAGATTCTGAGTCAGCCACAGTGAAAGTGTTTAAATTGCCCATGTTGAACTTTCAGTGCAGTGAGTACTACAACATGATTAACTGGCAAACTTGTAAGCTGTCAGAGCCTCCTCTGACAAAAGTTCTATCATGCTCCGACATCCTGAACTATATCTCATCAGATGTACCTGATTTCATCCCACGCTTTCCTTGCCACACCCAAGCGGTTGAACAGCATATAAAGCTGGTAACAGAGGCTTCAGCTGCAGTATGCGGTTCAGAGGGAAGGGATGGATTTATCAGAGCAAGATTAGAATCCAGAAAGAAAATGCCAAGAATGGAAACAAAAAGTGACTACAGTATGTAACTAGCCTAAGTCTGATAATTGTAGGGTGGTTGGGTCAGGCAGGGAGGAACTCAAAATGCAGCCACCTCCACATGGTGAGTTCTGGGTTATTTTGTCAATATAGTACATTCAATATTGATGAAATAAGTGAGGAGCTGCATGCATATTACATAATAAGTCATCAAAAATAACCAAGCAGATGCAAAGTAAACTGCATTGGTGGACCTAAATTATTTAATTACTCAAATATATAAGCTTCTTAAATTACTAAAATATGGTATAATGAATTGTTAATTGCATTACTTAATACATAATTAACGAATAAACTATGGTGTAGGGCCGAAGTTGACCATAATAGCGTCATTATAAAATATGCTATTTATGTAAATTTTCCCGTATTTTGGAACATTTGCAGAGGAAAAAGAAATTATCACAGGACAAAAATATTTAAAATGTCTAAAATAAACCTTTAGGATGCTTTTCCTTGCTATTACAAGAAGATAAGATGAAAATTAAAACTAAGAAAATATTGAAAAAATGCATATTTTGGCATATTTTTTTTATTTTCAATGCACATGCGGAGGCAGAAGATATTATTGCAGATCTCTGAGACTTTACACACTCACTTTTGACATGAAAGAGCCACTTTTCTGCACTATTACAAAACAAAAATCAAAAAAAGTGTAAAAATGCTCCACCCTAATATACAGGGTGTACATAAAGTCATGATCTATTTTTGTGAAGCACTTGGAAATTATATGGAATTCAATCATAAAATGATAAAGTGGTAACATTTATTAAATAATTAAGAGTAGGATTCGACGTGATGCCCATCAGTATCCCTGCACAGCTCAAATCATTCCCCAACATTTCTAAACACATTCTGGAGCATTTGCAGGGTTATGTTATCTGCAGCAGTTCGTATACGTGTACGTAAGTTTTCAAGACTCGTAATCTTCGTCTGATAGACGTGCGATTTGATAAAGCCCCATGCAAAGAAATCTAAAGGGGTTAAATCTGGTGATCTCACTGGCCAAGGTCTGTTGCTTCCGCGTCCGATCCAGCGATTTGGAAAATGTCCATTTAGATAATCCTGAACAATTTTGGCATAGTGACAAGGAGCACCATCATGTTGATAGACAATGGTACTAACAATCCTATCCCCGTCGTCTATCAACATGATGGTGCTCCTTGTCACTATGCCAAAATTGTTCAGGATTATCTAAATGGACGTTTTCCAAATCGCTGGATTGGACGCGGAAGCAACAGACCTTGGCCAGCGAGATCACCAGATTTAACCCCTTTAGATTTCTTTGCATGGGGCTTTATCAAATCGCACGTCTATCAGACGAAGATTACGAGTCTTGAAAACTTACGTACACGTATACGAACTACTGCAGATAACATAACCCCGCAAATGCTCCAGAACGATTTGAGCTGTGCAGGAATACTGATGGGCGTCACATCGAATCCTACTCTTAATTATTTATTAAATGTTACCACTATCATTTTATGATTGAATTCCATATAATTTCCAAGTGCTTCACAAAAATAGATCCTGACTTTATGTACACCCTGTATATATATATAGTGTTGTGTATGTATGAAAGTGAAGAATGAGAAAGAGGGATTGTGTATGTGTGTGTGTTGTGCAGCATGTATGAAAAAAGAATGAGGAAGAGGATTGTGTATTCATGTGTGAGTATGATTTATCACACTGACACAATAAAACCTTTTATTATTCATGAAATATCTAAACACAAACACCCAGCAAAAATGGCCTAACCAAACATTACCTTACACAAACTCTACTCCTTAGTGATAGAGACAGCAGCAAGGCTGACCACATAGTTGTTAATAACATAATTAACTAAACAATAAAAATTCTAATGTTTTGAAGATAATTACTACATTATATCTTATGTAATAAATAAGATTTTATGAAAGTTAGTCTATAAAAATATATAAAACAGCATATGTATATAATTACTGCTTACCTCATGTGGCATGATACTTACACTTCCAATGATCAAAGCATACAGAGTCACTGAAGTGGAAGTTGCCATATATATTCATATAAAGTGAGACTTTCATTAACATCCTGATGTGGTTAGGTTTGACTCAGTCCCAATCAAATGCAGTAATTCAGTATTAAATATGTGGTTAGTGCTACTAACCACATGCTCCATCTTCCACATTAACATTCTTGGCACTTCCTTTTCTCATGATCTTTCCTGGAAAGATCACATATACTTTCTTTCTACAACAGCTTTGAAGAGGTTAGGTATGCTGTACTGCCTCCACAGTTTCTTCACTTCCACTCAGTTGGTCTCTGTACAGGGGTCTTGTTCACTCCTGTATGGAGTGTTTCCCATGTGTGAGGTGGCTCAACCTACATAGCCATACTTGACTGACTGGAATCAAGGGCTTTTTGTCTCATCAATCCCCCACCTCTTACTGATTGTCTTCAATCTGTTTCTCTCTCTCTTCACCCCAATGTTGCCTCATTCTGTCTTTACTGTTGCTATTATAATGGACATTGCTCTTCTGAATTCTCTAACTGCATGCCTCCTCTCCTTTAAGGAGGGCATGCAGCACCAGATTTTCTACACTTTCTCATTCATTTTCTGTCAAACTATCTAATGCAAGGGTTAATTGTCATTTTCAATCTTTCATCTACTCAACTGGCCAACTCTGGAATAATCTTCCTGAATCCATCTTTCAAACGCAGCTCAGTGGTCAATTCCATGTCAGTTCAACGGAATTTTGGGTAAAAAAAACGTGACCATCACCAATTTTTTTTAAAATTGGCACACTTATAGATCTTGGTGAGAAAAACAGAATGGCACTTGTTTCAACACTACTGTAGGTCATATGGTTGCGGATATATGACCATTCAAATTTTGTAAAAAAAAGGTCAATTTCCAAGGTCATACCATATTTCAACATGAAATATCTCGGCTCCTATTGCACTTACAGAGACCATTTAAACACTATTTTAAAGCTTTTAAGCAGATCTACAACTTTGTTTCTATTCATATTTTACCTCAGTGGTAAAAAAAAAAGTTGATCTTATTTTTGACCTTTGACCTTGTGTAGGTCATTTGATGTCACAACTGATTTTTTTTCTCCTTTCATCCAATTTTGGGTACACATGTCTACCTTAACCTAGAACAAGAATTTTAGTGTTGATTAAGTTAGTATAGATGCTACAGCCATTTCAGTGGACCATACCTACCTCCATTTTGACCAAGTACTACCTTTTTC
Source organism: Bathynomus jamesi (assembly GCA_023014485.1). Classification (NCBI taxonomy): domain Eukaryota; kingdom Metazoa; phylum Arthropoda; class Malacostraca; order Isopoda; family Cirolanidae; genus Bathynomus; species Bathynomus jamesi. The sequence continues at coordinate 111,010 of JAJOZX010000602.1, forward strand.
CACCAAACTTTGCAACTGTTTGAGCTAGTGTTGAGAAAAGTACCATTAGATTTGTCTCACTGAGATCTATAATGTCTGCTATTTTTAAGACAATTTGCCTTTTAATATGTATATTAAAATAACCTATTCCTTTATTTTTACCAATTGAGTTATAAGAACCAATTCTTGTCTAGCTGGGTGAAACCTTGAAAAAAGAGGCATCAACATAACTTTATATTTAAAAAAGGCAGTTATTCAGTATTTACAATATATTTTATGGAAGCCATTATTGTTACAGTTATAATAATAATAAAGTATTTGTATACACCTTTCAAGGTAATTATTTATCCTACCAAAGATTTGACCTTAGACAAAAACTGAGATCATTATTCAACAGCAAACAGAAAGAAAAACCTATAATAAGAGACTATTCCTGCCTAATAAGACTCAAATTTAAATAGGAATGCTAAGATACTAACCTAAATACAAAATATAATTAATAGATAAGAAATGGTACAATAAACATAATGGTTTTAATAAACAGTTTCACTATTCAGGCATGGATTAGGAGTTGAAAGCACTCCCTTCTCCCTCACCAAACTCTTTGCTTGCCTAGCCATGTAATCTGAGCACTTAAATTCTTCTCTAATCTTTACTTGTGTCCATCTCTTTGGTAGGATAGTAAGAATTGTCAGTTTTTCACTTCGACTTGTCACTTGATTAAATTTCTTTTAGTTGTTAAAGAATCTCCAGTTCTGTATCATCTGAGTCACTGCATGAAATTGGTTGTTTTGTTGCAAGTTCAAACTTTCTTTTCACAACTCCTTATACTTTCCTCAACTTTCTCTTTGCGTAACCAGTGCTGTCAGAAAGTTTACATGGTTTTATTGGGGTCTCATCAAGTGTGGCCAATGAAGCATTGAATTTACTAAGCTCATACTGCATTTCAACTACATCTCCAATGGTTTCTAGCTCAGATGGGGCACTTGATGAGGTGGATGGTGATTTTTCAAGTAGTTCACATTCAGGCATTGGGGATGGATGATTTACTAGTATATTTTGACAGGTTGCACATGCTTTATGATTGTTTGTTAGTGTCAATTCAGGATTTTGATCAATCAAATTTTTAGTCAATGCACGAATGCCTTTTTTCATTTTTCCTGTATGTTTTTTAAATGGGTCACAACAGAACCTGCCCATATTCAAAATGCTGAAATCCATGTTTATATAAAAAGAAAAAAAAAACATATGTAGCTTAAAAGCCAGGGTTGGGTTCAATTGCACAAAATGGAAACAATTATAATTTTTTTATTTTTCTTCAAATTAATTACAGTTAGTATCGTACTTCACAATTTCAAGATCAATTACAATTAATTTTGAATCAATTAATTACAATTACAATTACACAAATATAACTATCTATTCTATATATCTAAATAAATATCTAAAATAAATAAATACCAATATATATCAAAGGTTTATTTTCATTGGATGATGTATGACTGCTAGATCTAGGGGTATAATTTTTAACAATTGACATTGATCAATCAATTACATCAGTTATAGCTCAAAAATCAATTACAATTACCTTTATTTTATTTTGAATCAATTACAATTAATGGAAATTAGGATCAATTAATTAAAAATACAATTATAATTATTCAATTTTATCCAACCCTGTTAAAAGCTATTTTTGCTTAGATGGCACAAATAAAATTTGGGACCTACTGATCTGGTTTCAGAGGTCTACAACAAGAAAAAATGTGCAGTTTGATTTCCAGATTGGAATAAATACAGATGCCAAAAAAATCCTTGCCCCAAGGTTTAAATAAGCTTATTTTCACATGGGTACATAATGTTGTACACAATGAATAAATACACAAAGTTAAGTAATTCTATTAAAACTCATCTAACTCTTAAAACTGAACTTATTCTATAGGGTAGTACCTATAGTCTAGTATAAGGTACTTATATACATACATAGCTTTACCTTTAAACAGGATAGCAGGTTTGAAGTTCTTCACACTTTTGAATGTCCATATAAATTAATTATGTAATTTAAATTACCTATATTATATAATTTCTGAAATATACAAAAAAAAAAAAATTTATAATAGGGCTGGATACTTATTCAACCAAATAACTGGGTTAGGTTAGGTTAGATAATTACCAATTTTTTTGAAAATTAGCAGACATATCTCAATAAGAAAAATCTAATGGTATTTTTCTCAACACTCTAGCTCAAACAGTTCCAAAGATACAGTGCTCCAAAGTTTGGTAGAAAAAGGTACTTGGTCAAAATGGAGGTGGGTATGGTCCACTGAAATGGCTGTAGCGTCTATACTAACTTAATCAACACTAAAAATCTTGTTCTAGGTTAAGGTAGACATGTGTACCCAAAATTGGGTGAAAGGAGAAAAAAAAATCGCTTGTGACATCAAATGACCTACACAAGGTCAAAGGTCAAAAATAAGATCAACTTTTTTTTTTTACCACTGAGGTAAAATATGAATAGAAACAAAGTTGTAGATCTGCTTAAAAGCTTTAAAACAGTGTTTAGATGGTCTCTGTAAGTGCAATAGGAGCCAAGATATTTCATGTTGAAATATGGTATGACCTTGGAAATTGACCTCGTTTTTACAAAATTCGAAGGGCCATATCTCCGGAACCATATGACCTAGAGTGTTGAAACAAGCATCATTCTGTTTTTCTCACATAGATCTATAAGTGTGCCAATTTAAAAAAAAATTGGTGATGGTCACGTTTTTTGGAAACCCTGGACCTTGATTTTGGCTCTCTTCTTCTGTTTGGGGGGAGGGGGGCATGTTTGCGGGCATTTGCCCTTGGCCCCTCCTTCCTGCATAAAAAAATTACTATTTGAAAACTTTTTTATAGTTTTGTTGTTATTCACTCTCTCCACACCACCATACAAGTGTAATATATACCTCCTCTTTTATCACATCCAATGACTTTCTCCAACATCCTCATGCAACTTTGAAAAATGCATTATTTACATGTACTTTGACTGATAGTATCCAATTTTTAACCACAGACTCCTCAGTGTTTAAGGGATAAGATAAATCTACAGCTGTAAACAAATTTTCTATCACTAGGCCTAATTTTGACCTACTAGGCTAATGGAGAAACCAAACAGTCATTTACCTCAACTCCAATTTCACTGGTATTGAAATCTATCTGTTCTTCTTTAACAGACACATCTTCCATTAATTCATCTTTGATCTGACAACTCTGAAATTAGGAGCCATTCCTTAATAAACTCCATAATTATCTTTATCACTAATAAGAATTAATTGTCACTCACAAAAATTTGCTTTACTTCAAAGAAGCAATCCTTTAATACTTCGTTAAAAATTTAAAAACAAACGAGTGAAATAAAACTTTAAACATAACATTGTTGATGTATTTATTTTCTCTGACTTAATTTTTCACTAAAATAAAGCCAGTCTGAAAAACTTATTTGTCCCTAAAGATTCATGAGGATGAAAGAGAAATTCAATAGTTTAACACTTGAGTCAACTAAGCACTGAATAAATTACAATTGGTCAATGACAAAATTAAGAAAACCTTGTCACAAATAAATCTTAAGGATCATATTAATTGATTAAACACTTGATCCCTGTCAAAATATTAATTTTATAAAACAATTATTGTGTCTGTTGCTTACCTGCCCTTCAAACCAGGTGTTGTCATGGACAAATAATTCTTTTTTAAATATCCTTGGTTCATCATCAACCATTTCTTCTTTTATTTCAACTTCACTTTTAATACTCATTATTTCTTCATTAAAACAAAGTTCACTTTTATTATTGTTCATTTTAAATTCATGAAAGTAAATGAGAATCAATGGAGAGAATTTTTTAAAGATTTGTGTACTTTTTTCAGTTTTTCTTACTTCAACATATGAAATATCTCACTGAAAATATTAATATATTGTTAAAAGTATATGTTTAATAAAGGAATTTCCATGCACAAATACTCACCTGAAGTATGGATTTGTACTTTGTTCCTTCTTTGACATGCATAAATTTATGCAGAATCATACTCAGGGCTCAAATTGAGAGGGAATGGCATCCCCCTTGTTATCTAAATAAAATACACTTTAACAACAACCAAATTCTGACTAAAGCACAGAAAGTAAAATAAAATATCTTGGTATTACTTTTTTCATTTATTGAAAGTAATATATTTATACATTTTTTATATGATTTAAATGTTTTAAATGTTTTAAAATGAATATTCCATGGTCATATTAATATGTTGTGATTAAGGGAAGGGAATGGGGGAATGATTGTGATTAAAATTGATTTTATCATGGTATTTCAAAATATACGTTCCGAGTCGGGTGTCATAATTTACTTTGGTGAAAAAATATGGAAATCACTAAAAAAAGTATTTCGCTAAACTCATGATTTTGCTGCACATCTTTCCCTGAAAAGTCATCAGAATGTAGCATTATGCAGTTACATTTTTTTAAATTTTCATGAGGACGCTCCCAGACCATTATTTGAAATAATCAAGAAAGAAATAAAGTCTCATATATCTAATAATACAAAGTTTCTGGGGCACCAGATTTTGGTGATCCACTAATTTTACACACGAGAGCACTCAGGCTGACTCTTAACACCCAGATTCAGTGGTCATTTTAGGTTAGATAATTATGTCAGGAGGGATTGGTCCCCAAAATAAAGAAAAATTATCTAACTTTTTATTCACTGACTCTTAGGTGGTTTTTTGTGCTTACAATGATTTATTCTTTGGGAAACTACCTTTCAGATGCACTTTGAATCATTCTTTTACTTGAATTAGGGGCTGAGCTGTGACAATTTGAAAGTTAGTAGCATGTGGAACCTCCCAAAATAGGGTGGGCCATAATTTTGTAATCATAACTCAAATTGAGCTACAATTTCACATTTTGTGTTTGTTGGCTTAAACAATACCAAATTATACAAAAATTGAAGATGGTTGGCCATTGGCAGTTGGTACTGTAGAGTTTTGCCGATTCTCATTTCTCAAGTCTTTTTATTTTTAAATTCATGTTTTTTCTTTCCAACCACTCAGCTTTCGCAGCCTTGAGTTAAGTATTCATTAAGTCAATTTAGTTAAGCATTGGCAGATACTGTAATTAATGAAAAAGTGCTTAAATCATTGTAATAGGGCATCATGCTAGGAACAGCTTTGGACTAGTATAAAAATCTAATCCAGTATTTAGCCCTGATAGTCCCTGTTGAACTCAAGAAAAGGCAAGATCATAGTCCATTACTGAAGCCAGAAGGTATGTTTTGAAGTTTAGCACTAAGGATCCAGAACTTAAGTGCTCCTTCTAGGCAGACAATCCAATGTTGTGCATGAGTCCAAATTTCTTGAAGCATTGCCAGTGTGCTTTGGCTTATAAACCTTTAATTAAGCGTATACATGTTGTCTTGTCCAGATAAATTGGGAGATAAACAAGCGAGAATAATTCCAGTAAATATAATACAGTTGAAATCTAGGAAGTTAAGACCCTCCAAAGTTTAAGATAGTTATTTAGAATTCTAGTGTTTTGTACATAAATTATCTTTATGCTCATTATCATCACTAACCTTATTAACCCCATCACCATTTAATTTAAGATTAAAGTTTCTTATTGTCTAGAACCTCCAGAAGAAACTGTAAATAATTACTGTTAAAAGTGTTTGTTCAAGTCTAGAAATGGGAGGTTTCAAGTTGTTCTATTAAATCAAGTTATAAATAAAACCTAAATTTCTAGTTTGCTTTCTATAAATCATTAAATCTCAGTCATGTTACATGATGGGGAGATCAGTTCCACATTTGATCATCACAGGGAATAAGACTAGGTAACCAGTAATACACTGAAATAAGGTTTACTAAATTTGGTGATATTTTCAAGTCAAGGGAAAATTCTTGAATTAATTGTCAGTAGCATAGTCTTGCCTGTACTGTGCTTGTTCCTCTTTATTGTTTATCCTGAAGTTCTTTCTCTTCCTTTTCTGCCTGAACACCTTTTTTCTTGCACCCACTCCTTAACATTCCAGCATATACGGTTTGCTTTCCATCGCTTGAATGCATTGTGGTGGTCTTGCTCTTCCTGCTTGACATTTTTGTGAATGGTCCTTGCTCACTTGATGTCCAGTCCAGTATGATGTTTGGAAAAAAATTCTTGAACAGCTTCACCTCCTGCTCGCCAGTAGAATTGGATTCCTACCATAGGAAGAACTGTTTCCAGAGTCAAATCCAGGTGGGTTCTCCAGTTTTCCCAAAATAGTACATCTCTATCATACATATATAGTATAATAAAAATAATGCTCACATATATATGAGGCACCCTGGAACACAAGCTGCCAAGCACCAAAATTCAAAAATGGAGAAAAAGGAGAAAAATGCAGTTAAAGTTTGTCAACTTGCAAACTGCCATAACTTTTGAACCAATAATGATGTTTGATTGATTTTGACCATACATACAGGTCCACAATCTGCTCCTTGATTCACCCACAGGATAGAGGAAGGGTGGGGGAGTATAGTGGCATAAATAACTCAATTCTGGACCCACTGGTGCTTAGCAGGTTGTGGTCCAGAGCACCTCATATATTGTATAGTGTAATAATAATGACCATTAAGAAATACCTGCATGTTTTTACCTCAATAATTCTGTACTTTAATTTAACCTCAGCTAAGTTTCTGGTATTTTCTTTTCTTAGTTTGAATGTACTGTATTACAGTTGCCCCTCACCACTCACAGGTATTTTATTCCACAGAGACCCTGCAAAGCATGAAATATGCGATATAAGGGTTCAATGGGAAAAGGGAGGTTAGGGTCATTCCATGTCAACTCAGCCACAAAATGGCACTTTTTGCACTCACCCCTTTCAATTTTGCTCATACTTGGCACAATAGCAGATATACATGCCAAACTTAAATTCCCAAATTATTAGAGCTGACTGACCTTTGGTTACTGAGATACAAGGTCACAAAGTTGTGACATTTTGACCTTTTTTGCGTTAAATGACTATTTTCAAAATGGTGTAACTAAAAAACTATTAAAGCTAGAGCATTGATTTTGGTCTCATTTTAAAGCTCTTTAGTAGCCCCTTGTTTATTGTCTCTTGTTAAATATCTCTACTGTGAAAAATAAAAAAATCCCTTCAAAAGTTGACCTTTGACCTTGAATAAAAAAAAAATACCTTCTCCTAAAAAATTCAATTTTTTTACATTAATACCTTGAGTCATGTACAACAAAATCCCAAGAAGCTGTAAGTGGCTGATAACTAGTTCAATGTATAAAAATGAAGTTGGCATCATTCTTCAATTTTAGATTTTTTTTGTCAGTTCATTTATTTAAAAGTTCTGTTCTGATATAGTGTCAGTGAAGACTTAGTTCAACTTAACATTATTAGTTCAAAAACCTTTTTGTGACCTGTGCCAAAAGAAGTCTTTTAAAAGACAACCAGGGTTAAACCCCTCGACAGCCCCAAATCTACTGGAGTAGCGCTGATCCAAAGGCCCAACTAGTATATAAGTACTGTCAACTTTACAGAGTTGACTCCTGACTTCAAGTTAAAGTTAATTTATTTTTACTAAATACATGTATAAAAATTTATTTAATAATTCATTAATTGTTCATTGTTTTCTTTTCAGGATTTTCTTTGTGCTTTTGTGATTTCAGAGTACAAACATGGAACATTTAAAACTGAAACAGAAGTGTGCTGATCCTTTGCTGCGTCACAAAGGTCAGTGTCGAAAGAAGAGTTTGAGAATTGTACCACAGGAACTTGTAAATAAGTTTCCCGATCTGCACTTAACACTACATCACAGACTTTGTAAGCAGTGTAGAGAACATCTTGAGTCCTTGCCTGAGAAAGGAATAGGCACTTTGAATTCAGACATAAATGATGATTCTTCTTGTAGTAGTGAACCACCTGAAGATCTTGAGAAAATTGAAAATGTTGACAATAGTGATGCATCAACTTCAGAGCAAAACCATGAGATGTGTACTTTGAATGCTTCTTTTGTTTCAATTGGTGAATCACCCATAAAAAAGAGAAAGCTTGTAGAGCAAAAGTCATATGGAGCTAAAAAACTAAGCAAGGTGACAGAGACAGTTAAGAAGAGAATGGAAACAGTTGCAGGAAAAGAGATTTCTGACTCACAATTTAAGGAGCCATCTGGAGATGTAGACTGTTTAGAAATAATAAATCAACTCAAGGAAAAATTCAAAAATGAAAATACTAAAAGAAGTGATAAAATAAAAATCCTCACTGTATTGCCCAAAAGTTGGAGCATTAGGAAAATTGCTTCAGAATTTAACACAACAAGGCATACAGCATCTATTGCTAAAAAAATAGTTGAAGAAAAAGGTGTCCTTTCAGACCCAAATCCAAAGGGTGGGAAAAGAATTAAACAGGATACTGTTGACGCTATTAAAGCATTTTATCTTTCAGAAGACATCAGTAGAACAATGCCAGGAAAGAAAGACTATTGTAGTATCATTGACAATGAAAGAGGAAGGATACATTTGCAAAAGCATCTTTTACTTTGCAATTTAAAAGAAGCCTATCATATTTTCAAAGAAAGAAATCCTTTGGTTAAGGTGGGATTCAGTAAATTTGCAGAATTGCGTCCAAAGCAGTGTGTTATTGCTGGAGCAACAGGAACTCACTCAGTATGTGTCTGTACAATTCATCAGAATGCCAAACTTATGTTTGTAGGAGCTGAATTAGAAAAACTAACTGCAAATGATGACACACCTATTAAGAATGTACGTCATTGTGTTGCCTTTATGGAATGCAATCCTGCCTCACAGAAATGCTGCCTCAGACAATGTGAACAATGTGGAGATCCATCAGATTTAAAAAACAGACTACTGGACATATTTACAAACAACTTCATTGATATCATAAATTTTAAAAAGTGGACCAATACAGATCGGTCAAATCTTGAATCAGTAGAACTGAATACAGATGAATATATTGACCAATTCTGTAACCAACTGAAAGAATACCAGATACATGACTTCAAGACAAAGATGCAAGCAACTTATTACCGTGAAACAAAAATGTCTTTGAAAGATGGTGAGGTCCTTGCTGTGTGTGATTTTGCTGAAAATTATTCCTTTATTCTTCAAGATGAGGTTCAGAGCTTTCACTGGAACAATGAGATGGCTACTCTACATCCATTTGTTATTTACTATAAAAAGGAAGATGAGATTGCTCACCTTAGCTTTGTTATTATTTCAGAGTGTAACATCCATAACACAGTTGCTGTACATTTGTTTCAAAAGCATCTGATAAAATTCCTAAAAGATAATATCTCATCCATCGGTTCCATCCACAAAATAATTTACTTTTCAGATGGGTGTGCAGGACAGTATAAGAACTGCAAAAACTTTTTGAATCTTTGCCATCACAGAGATGATTTTGGAATTGAGGCAGAATGGAATTTTTTTGCAACAAGTCATGGAAAGGGACCCTGTGATGGTGTTGGAGGCACAGTTAAGAGATTAGCTGCAAAAGCTAGTCTACAACGACCTTATGATGAACAGATCCTTACTGCAGAACAGTTATATACATTTGCAAGTGAAAATATTGTAAATATAAAATGTCATTTTTCAACCAATAAAGAGCATGAAGAGGAAAGCCAACTTCTCCAAGAAAGACACTCAACTGCAAGGACTATTGCTGGTACACAGAAATTACACCATTTACAGCCAGTTTCATTGACTTCTCTTAAGGTTAAACATTATTCATTATCAGATTATTCAAATATTGAGAAAGTTACTGAAAAGGAAGAAGTTGTGACTGAGGAGAAAATACATGGTTTTGTTACTGCTGCATATGATGGCCATTGGTGGGTGGCATATGTGCTGGAAAAGATACCAGAGAATAGAGAAGTAAAAGTCACATTCCTTCATCCTCATGGCCCAAACCCATCATTTGTGTATCCTGGTCGACCAGATGAATTAATCTTACCATATTCAGATATTCTAACACAAGTTGAGGCATCTACTACTAATGGACGAACATACAGGATTTGCAAAGAAGTTACTTTGAAGGCATCCAAAGCTTTGGCAGATCTACAGCACAGAAAGGTAAGAATTCAAAATTAAAATGGTCATGTAACTATATATACACTGCATACATTTTAAGTTGTGATAAATGGAAATCAATGAGCACTATACCTATACATATTGTATGTACATTTTAATATGTTACTTGTATTTGTTAATTAGGTAGCTATCTAGGTATACATTAAAAATTGTTTTCTCTTCTAGAAATCACAATAAATTGGGTGGCCCACAAGAATCTTGTCAACTACTGAAAACCATCACATACATGCACAACATACAGGTGAGGTGGGTAAAGAACAAATATTTAAAAATAAGCATTTGCTTGTTTGTAGAAGGCTGCAGATAGTATGTAGATATGGGTTGTATTTGTAAGAGATTGAGCTGACCTTAGACAAAAATGGTTACTGACATACAAGGTCACAAAGTCATGACTTTTTGACAATTTTTGTATAAAATGACTTTTTTCAAAATGTTGCTTGAATTCATTATTTTTTATACATTGAACTAGTTATCAGCCACTTACAGCTTCTTGGGATTTTGTTGTACATGACTCAAGGTATTAATGTAAAAAAATTGAATTTTTTAGGAGAAGGTATTTTTTTTTTATTCAAGGTCAAAGGTCAACTTTTGAAGGGATTTTTTTATTTTTCACAGTAGAGATATTTAACAAGAGACAATAAACAAGGGGCTACTAAAGAGCTTTAAAATGAGACCAAAATCAATGCTCTAGCTTTAATAGTTTTTTAGTTACACCATTTTGAAAATAGTCATTTAACGCAAAAAAGGTCAAAATGTCACAACTTTGTGACCTTGTATCTCAGTAACCAAAGGTCAGTCAGCTCTAATAATTTGGGAATTTAAGTTTGGCATGTATATCTGCTATTGTGCCAAGTATGAGCAAAATTGAAAGGGGTGAGTGTTTTAGGTGGCTGACTTGACATGGAATGACCCGTTACTTGCCTGGGAACCCCCAGACATATTGGGGGGGGGGGGGGATAATGTTAGGAAATGGTTTTCTACTGATACTGTACTAGAGAAAATGTACCATCAAAGGGTTTGCAAGAGGTGACAAGTACTGTAGTAAAAGCACCCTCAAATTGGAAACAGATACTAAGTACCTTTGTTTAGCTTCCACCCAAATTGTTCATTCTGAAGGTCAAGCTTTTCACTCCACCTTAGACAGTTTAATGTGGAATCCGAACCACACCCCACCAGCAGCCCAGTGTCTACACCACCCAGGGTACCCATTTATTGACCAACCACTTTCTTTATTGTGTGGAAGGATGAACAGCTGGGCTTTGCTGCGCATCAGCTGCCATCACCAGGTCTCAATCGCAGGGCCAATGGATTCATAGTCAGCAATGCTAACCACTACACCACCAAGGTACTAAGTGATCAAGGACAGTAACAGGACTTGCTCCTAGTTGTGGCTGTAAAGTTTTGATGTTTCTCTGATATATTCATCTTGTATATAAATGTATATAAATAATAATGCATGCCAAATAATATATGGTATAAAAAGTATAAATAGTAAAAACTTTAAAAAAAAACAAATTTAAAAAATATCACTATAAGAATGTAATCATCCAGAGGAGCATGAGAAAGACAACTCTATATAAACTAGCTAGTCATACAAGGGACACACACACCAGGCATGTTGCTGCCAGCTGCAAATGTTAAAGTATTGCATGTACATACATATTGGACATACGTACATACTGTGTGCATAATACATACACTACTTACACAATATCATATGTGTGTGTGTGTATCATACATAATACATATGGTACTGCATATGTAAAAAAGTGTTAAGATTTTTTTAGTATTTACCACACTTTTTTAAAATTTGTGCTGGTCTATCTTTGAATCTTAGCTCATGCAGATCGAAAAAAAGGGTAGTGAAATGTCCTTGTCCTATCTCTGAATTCGTGCACATCAGATCTTATGCAGGTTGGGTGAATCACTGTATAGTGTTTAACTACTGAACAGTACTGAGAAGGAAATAATGAAAATAGTATTTTAGACCCAGCCATTATACATAATTTCAGTAATGACAGAAGGTGTGTGTGTGTGTGTGTGTGTGTGTGTGTGTGTGTGTGTGTGTGTGTGTGTGTGTGTGTGTCCTAAGGTGCCTAGAAGTGCTTAGAAGTTCATAAATGGTCAGCTGAGTAAGGTTAGTTACTGTTTTGTGCCTCTGCAACCACACACAAAATTTCATCCAGTTGCACTAATCCATGGATACACAAAATTTGCACTCATGAACTGCGAAAAGGGGTTACAAATGGTCAACCACCAATAAGTGGAATCCACAAAGCGTGAACCTGCAAATGGTGAGGGGTAACTCTACTTCATTTATGCACCTTGGTATTTTTTAATAAATTTGTATACAGTACTATATGCTCAAATGTTTTACTTTCCTCTAAAAATCCTTTTTTATGCTGTACAACATTGGAGTGATATTTAATTTGAAGCTAAATTCATCATTATTAACTGAGTAGTATTTCAGTGAACAGAGAATTTTAATTTTGGCTGAAATATTTGAATAAAAATATATACAGTACAATACCACTGATAATATAGACCACTCACAATATATACCATTGATAATATATACAATATCATATACCTACCAATGATAAAATACCATTTGATAGGCAATGAGAGGAGGCAGATGCCTGTGTGTGATGCAGTTTATGGGTTGGGCCCACAGAGCTAAGTATCTGGGATGATCCCCTGTGAAACACTTTCAAATTGGGCAATTAAGATATGAGGAGTGATAATGAAGACTACTGTACCAGTACTTAGGCTACTACCCTTTGCCTTAAACCATGACTCCAATGATGGCTTTAACTTCTATCTTATTTAATGTATAAGCACCCTACATGATTATAATTTAGATTGCAAAAAAAATAGGTAGTTTAATTATTTAACCCTTTCACTCCAGGTGTGGCATATAAACTACACATCCAATTTGTGCTCAGATCTGGGGCTGAAAATGGGGTGATATATATATATCATAATTCAAATTTACTGTATATTATTCACTTCAAAACTATGCCCATAGTGAAAGGGTTTAAAAAAAAAAAAAAAATCCCCAATTTTATTCAAGTTTTTTACAAAACACCTGTAAAAACTCAAGTGGGGTGGGCATTTAAAAAAAATTTTATTACATTTTCATTGCCAATACTGATTTTTGTAGATCAAGTCTACAAGTTTGTTTTCTAATTTTCTTATTATGTCCTCGAGTTATTCTAACAGCCTCTAATAAGAAAGAGTTACTTACCTACATCTAAACTGTCCAAACCTGAAAATATTTTGATTATCTATATCATACCTCCCCTCAAACAACATCTCTCAAAACTAAACATGCACAGTTCCTTTAATCTTTCCCTGTAATCCAATCTTCTTAGGTTAGGGATAGGTTTGGTTTGCCTACATTGCAAACACTCAAGCACATCAATATTATTTGTAAGGTAAAGGGACCAAGCTTGAATGCAGTATTTTAAGGTCTAACATGAGAATTATATACAGTGGTCCCTCAGTTAACGATATTAATTGGTTCCATGAAAACCATCATTAATCAAAATTAACATTAACACATTCACTGCTACCTTGGATTTTTGAACCCTTACATAATGCCATCTATGTTTTTGTTAGATTTACCATTGGAAATTGCTATATAAGACTTCATATACTTTATTTTGGTAAATAAAATAAAATTTATTAAACTTTTAAGAATGACGCTAATGCGCGTCCTCGGCAATGGCTTTGTTTTTTTCTCAATAGTGCCATGTGACGCATTCATGCATCATGGTCATTTTTTACCAAAAAACAGCTCTACAAATCAAGGTAAAAAAAATAATAACACTGAGAAGGTTTTTATTGTTATTTAGAGACATAATAAAAACATAGGCAAAACTTTATGGAATAAAATACATCCTTTTAATCTCAAACAATGGCATTATAAAATGGAAGTGTACTAAAATGAGTTGCATTATAAGTTTATTTAGAATGATATTTTCCAAAACACTGCTCTAGACAGAGAGCTGGCTTTTGGGGACATTTCTCACATGAGTAAATAGTGTCTTTACGTTTTCCCTCTTCAAAACATGACCGGCATCTTTTTCTCATTGTTTTTCCCTTGGCATTAGTTGGCAACTTCATCGGCAAATGCACTTCATTATTTGGCTGCTTTCGACATGTAGCGACTCTCACAGAGGGTGCTGATGAAGCAGTAAGAAGTTGTCGCACAACTGAAAGTTGAAATTCATAATAGAATCTTCTTATCACCGGAGTACATTTGAAATAGGTAATAACTATTCACCATCATTGTCTGTAGCAAATGGATACCAAGCTTCAGATACCAGTGGACTGTTTTTCTTTCACATGGGTAATAGGCCATCATTTGATCCTTTTTGTCTATTCCACCCATAAAGACATTATACTGTGCTACAGCTTCTGGTTTTAGTATGATTTGTTTTCTGCAATTAGTCACACCAACAATGTTATCCTCATCAGCACATCCCTACGATCATGCCATTTGGTTACTGCAACCCCATTGGAATACTGGCATTTTCTTTCTCCTTTTTTTTAGCTTGGCACTTTTGACTTGGACTGGATTATTCTTCCGATTTGAACGCAAAGTTCCTGTGCAGTATGTTTGTTTAGTTAGCAGAAGTGAGGCAAGATGATAGCTGTTGTAATAATTATCCATATATAATGAATGACCTTTGTTTAGTTTGCCTTTCATAAGGTTTAGGACCACATTTTCACAATGTCCTTTTCCACCTGTCTCATCTAAAATCCCGCCATAGACCAATGTTTTCAAGACCATGCCAGAGGGTTCAGTTAGTTGATAAAGTTTTATTCCATACTTATGTCACTTGTTCTTTATGTACTGCCGAAACGCAAGTCGACCTCTCCATAAGACCATAGACTCATCAAGCGAAAGTTCTTTGCAAGGATAGTACAGTGTGTCCATTGTTGAATTGAAGAAATCTAATAGAGGTAATATTTTGTATAATCTGTTTTCTACAGGCCTATCTCCTGGGTTAGGATTTCTGAATGTGAATTATTATCACTATCACTGCAGTCCATTGCTTGTAAATTGTCGGCACTCACATTATCATTTTGCTGTTGCCCAGTAACTGATACATCACTTTCAGCCTCACTGTCACTGCTGCTTTCCAGTGGTTTATATTCGGCATCACTGTCTGAGAATGAGAAATCACTTGAAGAATAATGTATTTCACTTTGATCATTGTCTGTTGTGGCATTTGTGTCTTGGTCATTTGACATAATTGAATGGGTGGATGGATTAGTGTTGCTATGGTAAAAATCGTGTGTTGGAATACTACTCATTATTCAAATCAAAAACCACACAGCGCAACAAAATAAGCACATCCTCTGCTCAGTGCCGCAAGGCAGAAACTGAGTCCGGCGCGTTGCTGCAGCTATTTATATTGCATTAAATAACACTGTGGAATGGACGCGCATGTGCGTCAGAGGCAATACGCAATGTGCCACAAGACGCACATGTGCGTCGTGTGGCAGTGAACATGTTAATCAAATATAGGAAATATACATTAAAGGCTTAATTCATTCCAAGATGATAGGAAGTTGACCTTATTCACCCTAAAAACAGTTTATAATATTTAAACATGCAATTTTAATAAATAAATGTTATGAGAATATATTAAAGCATTAATATTAATAGAAACATGGATAAATAATGGATAAATAGAGCATAAAATAAAAATTCTTACCTTAAGCTAAGAAGATGGATGGCTTAAGGGGTTGATGGCTCCAATCTTATTCTCTTTCTGAAGAAACACTCATAAAAGGGCATTGCTGATTGGCTGAGGCCTGCCAAGTCCACTTAGGAATGTTCCAATTGGCCAAAATTAGTGGCTGTGTGATATTGTAAACATATCATTAATAGAAACAATGGGAACCCCCCTGAGGCAGATTGTTAATTGAAATATTGTTAATTAATGGCATTGTAAACCGAGAAACCACTAATTTACAGAAGACTTCCTTACTCTTGTAACTAACATTCCTCTTAATACCTAGCATTTCATTTCCTTTGTTTCTACCCTTTAAACACTGCTCAGAAAATTTTAGATCACAACTAACTATAATGCCAAGATCTTTTTCCTCTCTAATATCCTCTAACCAGCTTCTTTGCATCTCACAACTAAAGTTTTCATTATTTCCTAACAAACATAGTAGTATGGAAAAATTAGGTCCTGCTCCAACCAGAGTAGCCTAAACACAACCTAGGCTATGTTGAAGATGGAAGACCTAGGCCAAAGATGAACCAGCCTAACTATTTGTCCATAAACAGGACTTCCATACTCTTTTGTTAAACAATTACAGCTGAAATGTCAGCTTATTTAACCTAAATTTAATAACCGAAGGGAAATTTATGAACTTCTTACCTTGAAACTGTTATGAATTTTATCTCTTGACACCACTAAAACATTTTTATTCCGGCTTTTTCCGTCGCTGTTCTTATGCTTAATCCGCTTATGCTTATTCAGCTTCTCGCCCTGTTATTCTGCTTATTCCGATCTTTTTCTTCTTCTTCTTAAAACCGTGTTGCTATTTCTAGCCATGGGATTTTTTTTTTCTTTTCATCCCATATTTGTTTCTTCGTTGGTGTCTTTTTAATTTTTCTCAGCAAGAGTTCATGTTCTCCTTCTGAGTTATTTTTTATTATTATTATTTATTTTAATGTCAATATGGCTTATCCAAGATTAGGTGGGTCTTCCATTTCGGTACTCCCAAATTTTCCATACATTGGGGCCAGCCAGAAAGGAAAAATTGCATGTGAAACCCAATTTTTTCTTTAATATTTGTTAACCCATCTTAGATTACCTATATTTTATGTTTTATTTGTTATTCCATTTTTGTTTTTCCTCACTTTTTAATATAAAAAGTGTAGCATTTTATAAAGTCCTCACCCTTTTCAAAATGAAAGGGTGTTGCATTTTAGTTTATTTTCCATAGGAAATATTACAATACTCCAGCCCTTATCTTTTGTTGTAACATCTGCCTAGCTCTTAGAGCAGTTGAACGTTGTGGTCTACTATTTGTGGTATAGGTTATTGTAGTAGTAGGACTAGTTACATCATTTATTGAACAGGTTAGGTTTGGTATAGTTTGGATCAAATTTTGATCATCATCAGAATCTATTATAGATTCATCATCTTGATCATTTTTGTTAACAGTAGTTGGTCCTACTTCTAGGGGGTATAAGAGTGATACATCTCTTATAGTTTCACCTGAAGCAGTTTTAAGTTTTACAACCCTGGTTAATCCATCTTCCCCAGTTTTTAGTTCTAAAACTCTACCTAATGGCCAACACTGTCTTGGTGTATTTTGTCTAATTAGAACTACATCTCCTACCCTAATTTTATTAACCCAGTCTTTGTTTTGTATATATTTATGTCTTTCTCTCAACCCAACAAGGTATTCATCACTCCATTGCTTTTTAAATTTTGTTTTTATATTTGTTATTTGTGATAATCTATTTTGCAAATCATGATTATTATCACTCCAAGGTGGATCATCCAAGGAGATATTGTAATCAGGTAGAAGGTTAATGACTTCTCCCTTAATCAAATGATTTGGGGTGAGAGGCTCTACATCATTAATATTATCCCCTACATAAGTAAGAGGTCTGTTATTGACAACATTCTCAATTTCACTAATGAGAGTGAGAAGTTCAAAGAATTCAATTTGTTTTTACCTATTGATTTCTTTAGGCAATTCTTTATTGTTTGGATATTCCTTTCCCAGATTGCTCCATACCATGGTGATGCAACAGGGATGTATTTCCATTTTATTTTGTTATTTGTAGATATGTTATGGTATGTGAATTTTGTAATATGTCATTTATTTGGTTTTCACCAGCCTTGAAATAGGTTGCATTATCTGTCCAAACAATTTTGGGTACAGAATGCTTAGCACAAAATCTTCTAAAGCTATAGACAAATGATTCTGCGGAGAGATCACTCACTATGTCTAAGCTGACTGCTCTAGAAGATGAACATGTGTAAAGTATGATGTACATTTTTTGTTCTGTTGTTCCCAGACCAACAGTCAAACTTCCTGTATAGTCTATGCCAACTGTTTCAAAAGGCCTATTAAAGGTGACTCTCTCTGTTGGCAAATCAGGAGGATTGGTCTTCCTGAAAGATCTGGAATGAATCCTTTTGCAGGTGACACAGTTATTCAAAACTGTCTTCACAGTCATTCTGCCTTTGGGTATCCAATACAACTTTCTAATGGCATTTAATGTTTGTGGAACGCCCATGTGATAAAGTTCATTGTGTTTCTCTCTAATAATTAGGGTTGTAATGTGATGGAACCTAGGAAGAAGAAGGGTTGTTTACTGTTATATGTGATTTGTGATTTGTTTAATCTACCCTTACATCTTAATAAGCCATCTTTGTCAATGTAAAGATTCAAGTTTATTACCACAGAGGGTACTTTGTTCATTTGTTTACCAATTGTTAAAAAATCTATTTCATTTTTGTATTCTGTTTGTTGTATGTGCTTAATCCAATATTTGGTAGCTAGACTTGTATACATTTCATTATCATTATTTCTTTGTTTATTTATTTTCTTTAAACAGTTGTGAATGAATCTGAGACAGTAAGATGTTACCCTTACAAGTTTGCCAAAGTCAGAATAACTGTTATAATCTAATAGTGGCTCAACTTTATTTGTGGTTATCATGTTAAGTTTTACATTAATTTGTTCTGCTGGCCACATTGTTTCATCCTGAATGAATTCAGGTCCATGAAACCAATTTTTGTTGGATTTTAGTAATTTACAGGATAATCCTCTTGTGAGAAAGTCTGCAGGATTTTGTTTTGTTGGAATGTATCTGAAGGTTATGTCCAAATTTTGTCTAGCTTCTTTAATGTCTCTTAATCTGTTACGGACAAAGATGTTTTTTGAGTTTAGCTCATCAGAGTTGATCCATGCCAAGCAGATTTGACTGTCAAGCCAAATATATGTAGTTGTGATGTTTACATCATAATAGACTTCATGGAGAAATACTGTTATTTTTACAGCTAGATAACCCGCAAGTAGTTCAAGCTGAGGAATAGTTTTCTTTTGTTTTAAGGGTGTCACTTTCCCCTTGGCATAGATCAAATGGCTGCCATCCTCACCTACAAGGTAAGCGCAACAGCCATACACCTTTTCACTGGCATCACCAAATACATGCAAGGTTTGAGGTGTATCTCTGTGTCCACAAACTCTGTGAATATTTATGTTTTGTAATTTATTGAGATCTTTAGCTAACCTTTTCCAGCTATCTTGTTGTTTATTGGTTATAGGATCATCCCAGTCTACTTTCTGTTTCCAAAATTCTTGTAAAAGAACCCTGGATCTGATAGTAGAAGGAAGGAGTAAACCCATAGGATCAAATATTTTTGAACTTTCGGATAAGATCTTTCTTTTTGTTAGCTGTTGTATCTAAGGTGTAGCCTTTTGTGCAGAGTGAGTCATGAACTTTAGAATCTGAGTTCAAATCCCAGATCATGCCTAATGTTTTCACCCTGTTTGTTGGTTCTGTTAATCCTTTGTCTTCTGATTTTATTTTTTGATTTAGTCTCTCATTATTTGTGATCCACTCTCTTAATTCAAAATTACCTTCTTTCATTATTTTATCTGCTTTTATGTAAACTTCATTTAATTCTGACTCTGTTTTGGTTGATCCTACAAGGTTATCTACATAGAAGTGATCTTTCAAGAACTGAACAGTTAAATCATTTTCATCATACAAATTTAAGTGATGTTTGATGGTTAAAGCCAGTAAACTAGGACTTGCATTTGCTCCAAACAAAACCACATTAAATTTAAATGTTTTAAACCCTTTATTTAAGTCATATGGATCATTAAACCACAAGAATCTTAGTTGATCTTTGTCATAGTTATTTTTCAGATGAATTCTCAAAAAAGCTTTGCTTATATCACTTTGAACTGCATAGTCATCTAATCTAAATCTTAGAAGGATTTTTACAAGGTCTGAAATAAGATTAGGCCCCTCTATGAGACAGTCATTCAAGCTATGCTTATTGCCATCTTTAAGACTACAGTTATACACAACTCTAAGTTTTGTTGTGGGTGCATCCTTTCTATAGACTCCTGTGTGAGTAAGATAATGGCAGTTGTCTTTTTTAAAGGGGTGATCTTTAACTTCTTCAATGAAGCCTTTTTCTAACTGGTCCTTGAAAACATCATCATACATTTTAATTCTCTTGTCATTTTTTAATCTTTCATCAAATTATAGAGATGACCTTTAGCTACCTTTAGATTATCATTTAATTTTGGACTATTGATCTTCCAAGGT
Source organism: Bathynomus jamesi (assembly GCA_023014485.1). Taxonomy (NCBI): domain Eukaryota; kingdom Metazoa; phylum Arthropoda; class Malacostraca; order Isopoda; family Cirolanidae; genus Bathynomus; species Bathynomus jamesi. The sequence continues at coordinate 131,442 of JAJOZX010000602.1, forward strand.
AGTTCAATTGAATAATGGCCATTTTCATACATGATGGTGTTTTCAAAATTTTCAGCCATTAATTGATTTTCATCTGTATGATCACCATCTTGCACCCCCACTGACTCTAATAGCCAGAGCTGTTGTACACCTTTATCTAATTCTTCAGTTGTTAATGATTTATTTAATATTTCAGTATTTATGTCATTATTTGAGTTGTGTAAGACCTTGTCATAATAGGGCAAGTTTGTTAGTCATATATTTTTATTTTTCATTGTTATTTTATATTTATCTATGTGTCCCAGTGGAGCTATACCCCAGTGAGTATCTAGAGCAATCCCATCTCCTATTCTGACTATGCCCTTCTGAATTAAGTGAATATAATCAGCTCCAATTAACATTTGAACATTATCTATTATATCATCATTTAAATTTCTATCTGCAATTTTATATTGCTTTTTAAGTTGTTGTATTACTTCTTTTAAATTTGGTATTTTAAATTTTTGTTGACCAACTTGTTCAATGACTACTACTTCTATGTTTGTTGTTTTATTCTCTGTGGGTATATCCAGATCTAAATTGACTGTATTATATTTTTCTTTCTGTTCATTTTCTTTGACAAATGATGTTATACACAATTCTTGTTCATTTTTATGAGTTTGTAGGCCTAATTGATTAACTAATGATTGATCTACAAATGTTTGTTGGGAACAAGAATCTATTAGACATCTTATAGGAGTTGTCCCACCTTCTTTATTTTTTAAATCCAAGGTTATTGTAGGTAGGAGTACACTAGAATTTTTATTGACATTATTTATTGATATATGTCCATTAAATGTTTTTTCATTTTTCTTTAGGTTTTGTTTATTTGAATTTTTAAATGAATCACAAAGACAAGAGACATGATTTAAACTTCCACAATTAACACATTTGAATCTTATTTTTGTTTTGCAGTCTTTGTTAGTATGTCCTGCACCTGTGCATTTAGTACAAAGGTTTAACTGAGAACACCTATTTATCCGGGATTCTAAGTCTACATATTTAGTACATCGTGTGCTATAGTGATCATCAGCCGAACAAAATTTACACTTACGTACAAATTCTGTCGTAACATTAAAATTTCGTAGTGTAGGAGTTAGACCTATCACTTTTTGTTCTGATTTGTCTTTTTGTTGTGGTTGTGGTTTTGTTTGTATTTTCTTTGTTTGTGAATCAATCTTTGTTTGTGAATCAATCTTTGAAGATTTGTACATTGACAAAACATTTGGAAATTCATTCCTTATTTCATCAAGGGTAGGGTATGTATTTCCCGTTATTCTTTGGAAAATATCCCTAATTTGGGTAGGTAAACAATCAAATATTATGGCTTGGATAAACCATGCTGATTTCTCTAGATCTATATCATTATTTTGTAGATGACCTAACATGCATTCAATTTCACAATAGAAATTGTACAGATCCTGATGGTTATCCTTGGCTGGTTTTATATTTTTTAATTTTATTGCTAAATCATTTACTATTTCTTTTTTATTTAGGAAATTTCTTTCTAGTAATTTGAGAGCTATTTTATATGAACTGCCAATTGCCGGTAAGGCATCAACCAGTTTTAGGGCTGGGCCCTTTAAATAATTAAGGAGATAACTGAATTTGTCAACATCAGATATATAATCTTTGTTGCCAATTAAACTATCAAATTTTTCTAGAAAAGACTGAAATTTTGTTCGATCACCCTCAAATATTGGTACTTGTAATGTTGGTAACTTGGCTTTTAGTTGTTTATTGTCATCATTAGAAATGGATACATTTCTGAAGGCCTCAATCAAACTTTGATTTGTAGCCTCTAAATTATTTGGTAGATTATCTAAAGCAGCATATAATTCATTTATGTGAGAATCTATTTCAAAAATATTCTGTTCTTGTTCACACAAAAGTGCTGTATATGTCTCTTCACCAACATTTAACGCATCAGTTTCTGTAACAATTTCCTCATCTATAATTATTATTTCCTGTTTAATTCTATTTAAACCACCCAAAATAGTATCATAATCCCTTTTATTTGGATTTTCTTTGCTATTAAAGGTAGTTAAAAGCCTGGTAATGACTCCCTTCCTTGCTGATCTCTTCCTTTTTAATGATTTAATCTTTGCCTCAATTGCTTCACATTCAGCCATATTTTGTTTATTTTATTTTTCCAAAATTAAGTCCCCAAAATCCTAAAACCCTTTCAACTCTATAAATAAGCTTTATTTTGGTTAAATAGGCTAGGCTTCTGATTACCCTTATTCTAGAATTTTACCACATTTATGACCAAATGATAAGTTTTGAAGCATTTGAATTATTTCTTATTTTTATTTTTAGTTAGGGCTTCGTAATTATTATTTATATGTAGTAAGTATTTGAAAAAGCCAAACATGGAATAAATTCTGTTCAGATGTCAAAATGTTTGATAAGGCGTAATTTTATTATTTTTTTGTTTTAATTTATTTTATTTTATTTTATTCAAGGTTAAGGTTTTCACAGCAAATAACCCTTCCCCACACGGGCCACCATTATAGATATGGAAAAAATAGGTCCTGCTCCAACCAGAGTAGCCTAAACACAACCTAGGCTATGTTGAAGATGGAAGACCTAGGCCAAAGATGAACCAGCCTAACTATTTGTCCATAAACAGGACTTCCATACTCTTTTGTTAAACAATTACAGCTGAAATGTCAGCTTATTTAACCTAAATTTAATAACCGAAGGGAAATTTATGAACTTCTTACCTTGAAACTGTTATGAATTTTATCTCTTGACACCACTAAAACATTTTTATTCCGGCTTTTTCCGTCGCTGTTCTTATGCTTAATCCGCTTATGCTTATTCAGCTTCTCGCCCTGTTATTCTGCTTATTCCGATCTTTTTCTTCTTCTTCTTAAAACCGTGTTGCTATTTCTAGCCATGGGATCTTTTTTTCTTTTCATCCCATATTTGTTTCTTCATTGGTGTCTTTTTAATTTTTCTCAGCAAGAGTTCATGTTCTCCTTCTGAGTTATTTTTTATTATTATTTATTTTAATGTCAATATGGCTTATCCAAGATTAGGTGGGTCTTCCATTTCGGTACTCCCAAATTTTCCATAGTAGTTAGTGCCTCAAATAAACTACCAAATTCCCTTTTCTAAGAATCCTAGCAAATATATTATCCGGTCTAGCAGCTTTATTTGACTTCATTGTATGAATCACTTGCCTAACACCATCCTTCCTTGTATGAATCTTATCAAGGATGCCTGAGTTTAGAGAATCTAAAGAATTAAAATCAAATTTATTCAAATTTTCTTCAATAAAAATAGCTAAAATAAGCATTAAAACTACAAACAATATCCTGATTCTCTTTTCATCATGTTCTATTAGGCTGATCCTATCAAGCTTGTTATTATTGTATTTATAAAAACTAAAGCATATCTTTGGATGTGTACTACTATTTCTAGCTACATTTATTCCACTATGCCTTTTGCTCTTCCTAATCAAACTATTTAGTTTATTTCTTAATTGCCTATGATTATCCAAGTCCACAATGCTATTACAGCTTTTAAATTCTCTGAATGCTTTTTCATTTTTAATCATCTTAATTATTTCCCTATTCCACCACAAAGGTTTCTTAATTTTGTTATTCCTCACAGTTCCCAAAGGAATACATCTATATTGTACATCCCCTAAAATTTCTTTGAACCTATACCACACATCAATAACATTTTTATTGGCAAATTCATTATCCCACTTTAGTGAGCATAACAACTCGCTAAATTTACTAGTCACCCTAGATTACTAGATTCCTATTTAATTCTATCTTAAAATATATGATCAAATGGTCACTATTGCCTAATGCCTCTCCTACTGCAAGTTCCCCAAAAACCTCATAACCATTGAATAGAACCAAATCTAAGATTGCTTGATCCCTAGTTAGTTAGTCTACAAATTGTGTTAGAAAGCTATCATTACAGTACTCAATAAAGAAGTTCCTTCCCCTATTATTTCCTTCTAAATGGCTCCAGACTATATGAGGCAGGTTGAAATCTCCGATAATTAATAAATATTCTAGCACTACCTTTATTTGTTTCCTAAACCACACTATCATCAACTTCTTGTGTTTGGTTTTGTGGTCTATAAAATGCACCTATGTGAATATACTCTGTGCTTGATACACAAATATCAACCCAAATTCATTTTACCTAATTTAACACCACCATTCTGAACTGGAGTTAAATCACTTTTAATGTACAAGACTGAACCATCCCCTACTCGCTTATTGGCAGTTGACCATTTGTGACACTGCAGTTTGCGGGTGCAAATTTCATGTATACAGGTAAACCTCGATTTACAATGTCCCGATCTATGATATTTCACACTAACAATGGTGATGAATTAAAACCACCTCCCTATTTGCGATCAAAAAAATTTGCATTAACAATGGCCATTGGTTCGCCAAACTTGCTGATGCTCGGAAGAGGGAACACATCTCTTACTGCACTTGTCAGCTGCAGCATCATCTATCCGCATGGCACCATGCAGCCACCTGGTGCACTACAGTCCTGCGCTTTGTCCTGACAGCATAGAAATCATTATTCTTACAGACAGTGGAGGAGTCAGCAGGTGAGGAGGAAAGCCCTGCACCCATGACACTGACTCTGAAGGTGCTGAGCACTGCACTTGACCATATCAACTCTGCAATGGAGCTCCTTGCTGAGAATGACCCCAACTTCAACAGGAGTTTGTCTGTGAGGGCACTGTTGGAGAAGGACATACTCTGCTACAGGGAGCTCTACCTTGAGGAGGAGGAGGTATGCCAGACAACAATCACCTTCTTTCTCAAACCCCTGCCACAGAGCCACAACCCTCAACTTCAGCCTCTCTGGATTCGAGTCCAGAGGCTGTGTGGGAGTCAGTGACATCTACACTCCATTTACAAGAGTCCCCTTAGCCTCAAAGGGGACATGTGATGATGACCAGGCTTGTTCTTAATGATGTGGTGACAATGTTCCCTCTAAGGTGTGCGCGTGTGCGTGCGCACACGCGTTGTGAAACCCGCGCACACAGCAAAATAAAATGCGCACAGGCTCAAGCGTATCATGAGTCACGACAGTAAATGAAGTAATTTCAAAAATATACCGTCACACAAGGTCTGACCATTTGCATCAACATACTCTATAGTCGCTCTTTTAAGTATTAACCCCTTCCGCCCGACTTCGCCGACGTCCGCGCAATTACGCAATATGGTTTTTTTTTTTACTCTATGTATTTGCATTTTTTTTCTTTTATACATTAACGCATTGAATATAAACCTTCTTTTTCTTATTTTTGCATAAAAACGAATAGTAATTATCTCATAATTCATAAAAAATAAAATTATTTTTTATTTTATTCCTATTTTGTGAATGCTATAAATTGTTTTGAGAAATGATAACTAAAATAGTCATTTTCAATTAATGTTATTTTTATTTTATTTCTTTATTTTGTTGAATTTTATTTTACTATTTTTTATTTTATTCACATTTTTAGAATGGAAAAAATGTTTCCTTTTTTAAGAATATATAATAATGTAAACAGTTTTTTAATATCCATTTAATAGAACCGTAATGATCGAGCTATCACCATATGGAAATAATATTTATTAAGTATTTAATATTTATATATATATTTCATTTTGAAGATAATAGCACTCAGAAAAGTTTGCACAATTTTTCACCATGAATCTAAATGTCTGCACAACGAAAATTTCTTGCGCACACGGACTAAAAAAAATTAGAGGGAACATTGTGTGGTGAGTGTTGTTTAATTGTTTTCTATTGATTTTATGTGTAGGAATTTTTTTGTCAGTGATGTGTGTTTGGGACTGGCTGGGAAAGTATCCCATTAAACCCCATGTTATAATGAACTCTATTTACGATAGTTCAATTTTTGATGGGGTTTTTAGGAATGCAACCCCATTGTAAATCAAGGTTTACCTGTATATGGATTAGCATGATCAGATGAAATTTTGTGTGTGTGGCTGCAGAGGTGCAAAGTGGCAACTAACCAGGGATGGGGAGTCGGCCAAAAACAACCGACTCCCGAGTCGGTATTTTTAAAAACTGACTCCGACTCCCGACTCTTTCCTTATCATGCTGATCTACAACCTTATAAATATTGGGATGTTTGTTTCGTAGATGGCGTTTCAAGTTTGAGGCTCTAGTTGGAGCATTAGTATGTTTCCCAGTGTAAGCACTAATTTTTGCATTACACTCTTTACCATCCTTTTCTACTTGACAAATAAAAATACTTTCATCCTCATTTAGCTTAAAATATTGAAAGACTGCTGATTTTCTACTAGGACCACGACTCATTACTAATAGGGGCTAATTAAATTAATAATTAATATATTGCTAATTTTTATATGGTACCTAGTATCCTAAAATAGAAATATGAAATTCATTTGCTAAGATTTACCAGAATAATAAATCAAATGTGGAAATGTGAATCTAGAATTAGTTCAGGAAGATATTTATTTAGGGCAGAGTAGTATTCTGGTAAATTGTTGGCATATAGAAATTGAATCAAAGAGTCGGGAGTCGGTCGTTTTTACCAACTCCCCACCTCTGCAACTAACCTCACTCAGCTGCCCATTTATGGACTTCTAGGCACCTTAGGGCCCACACATACACACCCTTTCTCTCATTACTGAAATTATATACAAAGTCTCTGTCTGAAATACTACTATCATTATTTCTTTCCCAGTACTGTTCAGTAGTTAAGCACTATAGCAGGCACAGGTCTATTCTTCATAACAAAAATAAGACAAATATATCGGAGTAACACCAAAACTTTATAGCTACAACTGGGAGCAAGTCCTGTACTGTCCCTGATCACTTAGCATCTGTTTCCAATTTGAGGGTGCTCTTACGACAATACTTTCATCACCACTCGCAAACCCTCTGGTTGTACATTTTCTCTAATATAGTACCAGTAGAAAACCATTTTTTAACACTATTTACCCTCAAAACCAAAGTGATTTTGCAGATAGTCTGTGCACCACTAAAATATGTCAGCAAATTTATTAGCAGATGAAAATTTGCTTACACATAGCCAAGTACATTTGGAACGTAACCCCCAGGCATGTGACCCTCCTTTTCCCATTGAACTTTTGTACCTATCACAATTTGCAGATTTTGCGCTTTGTGGAGTCTCCACAGAATGAAATACCCATGAACAGCAAGGCATGACTGTATAATTGTATATTATAAACTATTTAACTTGTACTCTATTCTTGTATCACTGAATACTACATCACTAATTCAAGTCTCACTAATATAGACTATATCCACATTTTCACTAATATAAATTAATTTTTCTTGTTCCTAAGACTCTGTGCATTTGTATAAAAACACTTCAATCCCTCAGTTTTAACTGGTTCTCTACTTTTGGCTAGATAGCTGATACGCTATATCTGCCTATTCCTGACAATCTGCATTTAAGACCTTAACAGTTATTAACTTTACATACACTCTCTATTCATCTAAAGTTCTTTCAAAACCCCTAAAGAACTTGTGTCCTCCAAAAGTCTCCCATATGAAGCAGTTCCCTTTCTACTAAGATCTACAGAAGCTAAGGCTAACAAAGACCCTAAGATCCACTCAAAGGTTAGCCCAAGAGAAAGGAAAAAGTAGGGGGTTAAAAGAGGAGAATAAGGGATTAAGTAAGTAACAAAACCTATCATTCGTGGGTTAACATTCATTCAGAAAGAGAAAAAGACTCACCATCATCATCCGCCAGCCACTGCCGACAAGTTGGAAAAATAGTCAAAGAGAATAGGAAAGGGGTGAAAGATGAAAAGAAGTAAAATAAGAATGCTTACAAACCATGCAAACACAGTCTTAACTCAAACACTGTCATACCATGCAAACTACAGACATGCAAGTAAAAAGAGGATAAGAAAAGAAAAGAAAAAGAAAAGTAGGAGTAGTATGACAAAAACTGGGTTAGTTTACACCGAGCTACATCTACATTCGTGTTAGTCTAATTTTTTTTTTTTAAATAATTTTATTGCTGGTATATCACACGCTGGCATTAATCGTCAACAGACTCATCCTCGACCACCACCCACAGAGCTCCTGTTGCCAATTGTTTTTATTTTAAACATTAATATTTTTAAAACACCTATCTAAACAGTTCTTAAACACATTAATGCTGGTAGAGTTCACGATGGGCATGAGAAGATTATTCCATTTATCAATTACTTTAAACAAAGTTTTTAGTAATATTAGTAATGAAACATCTGCCATGCAACTTAAATCCATTATTACGAGTATTGCTGTTATCGAAAATGAACAGTTTGTCAAAATTTACGTTATCAATTTTATTAATTATTTTGAAAACTTCAATAAGCTCCCCCCTTAATCTCCTAGTTTTGAGTGAATGCAAGTCTAACTCTTTAATCCTATCTACATAAGGCTTGTTGCGCAATGATGGAATTAGTTTTATAGCAGGACACTGAACCCTTTCTAACCTATCAATATCCTCACGCAAATATGGGCACCAAAATTGAACAGCATATTTTAAATGAGGCCTGACTAGGGACTTGTAAAAGGGCAATATAATATTCTTTGATTTAAATTCAAAATTGTGCGCTATGAAGCCTAACATCCTAAATTAGCTTTTACGCAAGACTCCAGGCACTGGTTCCTAACTTTTAAATCCTTAGGTACGTGTACCAAGAAGTGAGTAAAATCTAGTATCGATAGCTCCCTCCTTCATAAAAATTATACCACAAATCTATGAACTCAATCCCTTCACTATGTAGCATCCTAACTAACATTTAAGGCTAAAATTCTAGACTTGTAAATTCCATGCTTGCCCCAACCCTTGGTAAAATGCCCACTACATAACACTTGCTCTCGCTATTTTTTAAAAGTTTCTATGAATCCCCTGTACCTATGTTTAACTACTGAAATTCTGTTCAACTTAAATCTACCATTTTCATCTTTGCTTGTTAGATCATTTATACCTACATGAATTATAATGTTACCTCAGGTTTCAGGTAACTTCTTCACTACATCATTGACTTTAGAAATATTACCTTCTGGAATACATAGGGGCCCTATTCTTCTATGGGTTTTCCTTCCCTTATTGCAAAATTCATTGTCCTGATTCCAAATGATGGAGTCCAAAACCATGGTAAATTCATACTGTACTGCTTCATCTAATTTCCCTAGTATCTGAAACCTATTATTAGTTGCTACCACAAGATTACTCTGACTTTGTTCCATTCATCAGGCCTAACTTTACTTGGGCCTGCATCCCTGTCACAGTGTCACTAACACTAGGGCTAGGCTTAGGTTCAACTTTACTACATCTTACATTACTATTTCCTGTATTAGACTCAGGATAATCTTAAGATGCCATCACCTGAAATTCAAAAAAGTAACTATATGGCCGTAATCTACATAATAATATAGGGTCATTCCATGTCAATTCAGCCAAAAAAAGGTAAATTTGAACATGACCATCTCAGATTGTCATGATATTTGGTACATTAATAGGTATCTGTGAGAAACTGAAATTCCCCAAATTTTAGAGCTGGCTGACCTTTGGTTGCTGAGATACAGGGTCACAAAATTTGGACCTTTGACCAGATTTTTTACTTACTGTCAAATTTTAAATTGCTGTAGCCACATAACTAATAAAGCTAGAGTTCTGATTCTAGTGTCATTTTGAAGCTCTTAAACAGCTTGTCATAAGCCTCTAAAATGAAAATTTAAAAAAATATCCTTGACCTTGACCTTTAACCTTAAATAAAAAAATACCATCCCCAATTTTTTCAATTTTTTTTACAAATGTTCACTTACCAATGTGGAACATGTTCCTAAAAGGTTATAAGTGGCCAGTGATAAGTATGATCAGGAAGTATTTTTAATTAAAATTAACCTTTAAATAATTTGTTTTTTTCATCTTTTCAGAAAATATTTGTTAAATATTCGAAGTGAATTTCTAAATTATGGAATGCCATTTAAATATAACTTACTAGTTTTAATACACTAATTTTAAAAAAATGGATAAACTTAAACAGAAATGTGCTGATCCCTTTCAATCACACAAAGGACAGCATCGAACCAAAAGTCTACGAATTGTACCTCAATTGATAAAAGGCCTGAAATCAAATTAACAGTTGATCACAGGCTTTGTAAGCAGTGTAGGGAAATGCTGGAATCATTGCCTGAAAAAAAACTTTACATGAAGATGAAAAAAGCTCTTGCTGTGAAGAAACTAGTAATATTCCTGAAATATCTTCATCTGAAAATGAACTTTAAATCAATAAGGCATCAACAAGCACAGCACTTGAATTTCAATTAGCAACTTTAAATACTTCATTAAAATCATTAGGAGAAACTCCCATAAAGACGAAAGCTAAGAGAGAGAGAGGCTTATGCATCTCGCAAAATAACAAAAGTTACAGGAACAGTCAAGAAAAAACTAGAATAAAGTGTTTGTCTATGTATGTGGAAGTGATGTGTTTATCCCAAAGGCAGTGTTGAATGAAATGTATGCAGGTATATATATATATAAGATAATAATAATAATGGAACCATATATTTTCAAGCACAAAACTAATGGATAATATAATATGCTCAAGAAAAGATTTGTATCACTGAAAAAGCTCAAAGATCTGAATTTATTTAAAGGTTAGTTTTAATTAAAAGTACTTCCTGCTCATGAATACTTTTCACTGGCCACTTCTAACCTTTTAGGAACATGTTCCACATTGGTAAGTGAATATTTGTAAAAAAAATTGAAAAAATCAGGGATGGTATATTTTTTTTATTTAAGGTCAAAGGTCAAGGATATTTTTTTTTAATTTTCATTTTAGAGGCTTATGACATACTGACTTACTGACTTACTGACTTACTTACTTACTTCATAGCCCCCGGGTTCTCTTATGCGAACCCGGCGGCGCTCAGGTATCCCGCAACCACCGTGGGACAGGTCCATAGGTCTCGTAGAGAGGTAATGTTGGAGTTGTGTCTTTGTTGAGAGAGAGTGTGGCAGTGTAAGAGTAGGTGTTCTGTGTCCTCAGGGTGGAGGTAGCATTTTTGACAGGTGGAGTCTGTGTCTGTATTGTTGGAGGGAGGGGTGGTGGCCTGAATGGAGCCTGGCCAGAGTAACTCTTGTTTTCCTTGGGAGGGTTTGTTCGCTCTGATGGACTACAGGGGGAGTATCGTGAAGGACAGTGTTGTGCGTGGTTGGTCGAGTAGGTATTTCCGGGTGAATTCTGTGTGGAGATGTTTAATGGGGTTGATGTTTAGGGGAGGGGGGGGGGGGGGATATTGTTCAGTAGCTGTGAATAGTGAGTAGCAGGAGTACGTTTTTTGTTGCGGGGTGGGGGATTGTGTAATGTGACAAGAGATAATATGACAAGAGATAATATGACAAGCTGTTTAAGAGCTTCAAAATGACACTAGAATCAGAACTCTAGCTTTATTAGTTATGTGGCTACAGCAATTTGAAATTTGACAGTAAGTAAAAAATCAGGTCAAAGGTCCAAATTTTATGACCCTGTATCTCAGCAACCAAAGGTCAGCCAGCTCTAAAATTTGGGGAATTTCAGTTTCTCACACATACCTACTAATGTACCAAATATCATGAAAATCTGAGATGGTCAAGAGTAGGTATAGATATCCCTCAAGATCCAATCAATCAATATCCAACTATTCAGTTAATCTGATTTTAATAAATTAACACCCTAGATGGTGTAGTGGTTAGTGTCACTGACTACGAATCCATTAGTCCTGGGATCAAGACATGGTGATGGCAGCTGGCACACAGCAAAACCCAGCTGTTCTCCCTTCTACACAATAAAGCGATTGGTAGATAAATGGGTACCCCAGGTGGCCTAGTGGTTAAGATGCTGGGCTGCTGGTAAGGCATGGTTTGACCATCAGAATGAACAATTTGAGGGGAAGCAAACCAGAGGTAATACTTATATTTATTCCAATCATAATTTCTCAGTTATCCAATTGCCCGACTGAAAAAATTGCCAAAAAAATACCTCCCTAGGCTCATGGCATGCACATCTCTACCTTCATTTGTACATTACTGTACATCCAAAATGGCCACCATGTGTAGATGCAGGTTTGCTCCCCCACACCAAGATACACTTCTTGCACACCACTGAATGTTCTTTTGCTACACTCCATTGGCATTGGAAGTGTTGTGACATGCTCCATAGTTTTATGCCACATGATCATCTCTTATATTTGATTTGTGCAATTCACTGCACTTTCTGACTTTTCTAATTGCCTAGTGTGTGTGTTTTTGTCTGTGTTGGTTAAAAACACCCCATAGGAGCCCCCTTCTGGAACATATCCCCATTGACCCCATGTTATAATTGCTTCAATATCTGATCATTCCCCATTCAATAAGTTTTCCAGGAATGTAACCCAATCAGTACAGTGACTTTAATAAGTCACTGGAAGCAGGGATTATTCCTGAAGACTTCAAATTAGCTAATGTTACGGCTATTTTTAAAAAAGGTGACTGCACACTAGCTAGCAATTATAGGCCTATTAGCTTAATGTCAATTGTCAATAAACTTTTGGAATCTGTAGTTAGGGATTGTATTATCAATCACTTAAAAAGTAACAACTTGATTAATAGTAGTCAGCATGGGTTTCAACACCATAGATCTTGTTTCACTAATTTGTTGGTTTTATAATGAGATAGTGTGTGAAGACAATAGGCATAGAGTGGCCAACATTATTTAGAATTTAAAAAAGTGTTTGATACAGTTCCACATAGAAGATTAATTGCAAAGGTTAAAGCGCATGGTAGGGAATCAGGGTGGTTGGATGTAGGTAGCAGTGTCCCTCAAGGTTCAAGTGTTAGGCCCACTGCTATTCATAATCTACATTAATGACATAGATTTAGGCTTGACCAGTAATGTATCAAAATTTGCAGATACTAAAATATGTGGTAAACTTCTTAGTGTGGACAATAGAAACAGGCTCCAAGATGATATAAATAGGATTATGGAGGGAGTGGAAGGATAAGTGGTAGATGCAATTTAATGTAAACAAATGTAAAGTTTTGCATATAGATTCTTGTAACAACAATTACATGTACACAATGGATGATAGAGAGTTAGCGAGCATTGACAAGGAAGTAGATTTAGGCATACTCGTATGTAAGGATTTAAAAGTTAGGAACCACTGCCTGGAGTCTTGTGCAAAAGCTAATAGGATGTTAGGCTTCATAGCATATAATTTCAAATTTAAATCAATGAATATTGTATTACCCCCTTACAAGTCCCTAGTTAGGCCTCACTTAGAATATGCCATTCAATTTTGGTGCCAGTATTTGCACGAGGATATTGATAGGTTAGAAAGGGTTCAGCGACACATGAAACTAATTCTGTCATTATGCAACAAGTCTTATGAAGATAGGATTAGAGTTAGACTTGCATTCACTCAAAACTAGATTAAGGGGGGAGCTTACTGAAGTTTTTGAAATCATTAATAAAATCAATAACAAATTTTAACAAATCTTTCTCTCCCTCCCTCTCTATGAATGAATGAATGTTAACCCATGAATGATAGGTTTTGCTAGTTACTTAAACCCTTATTCTTCTTTTAACTCCCTACTCTCTTCTTTCTCTCAGGCTAACCTTAGAGTGGATCTTAGGGTCTTTGTTAGCCTTAGCTTCTGTAGATCTGTGGATATCAAACTTGTAGGGTGGAGTGAAAAAAATCAAAAGTGCCAGGATCAAAATTGAAGGGGTCTAGATAGTTGTCTTTTATCCAGGATTAAACTTTGAAACTGATTTTGGGTGGTTGTGTACAAAACCAACTGCTACTGGCCAATTTATACAAATTTTATGTGCACAAAACCAAAATTTGAACCCAGTGACCTATCTCAGGTTCTGGACATGAAAGACAATGTAAAAACTGTTTATGATGTATTTTTACCTCTGAAGCAGATTAAAACATTTGCAGAGGGCTGCAGGCTCAATAATGCATCAAAAAATCTATATTTATATTATTTTTGCCCAAAAATTGCAATTTTCAGCCTTTCTTTTGCAAATTTTTTAGACAATTTGTGGTAAATATGTACAATTTTCTAATGAAAATATAAATCAACTTAAGATTAATCTAAAATATCACTCATTAAACAAAGTAATAAAAAATAATCTAAATAGCTTCGGAATATTGTATTTTTGTATTAAATATTTTCATCAATTTTCTTGATTTTATCTTTTGTTGAATAATGCCATCACGACGTTCAAATCCTACCACAGTTGAGGAAACCTGTTACAAGCTTAATATGCCTTTCTATAACCTGATTATGACAAGGCTGGTTGAGTTTCAGTGCTTCCTTTCTTATGTTTATGAGTTCTTCATTGGTTAGAGATGCTATAATAGGGGGCTCATGAATGTCATGTGAATTTAAGCTTATCATTTTGAGATACCCTCGAGCTTCATTATTGATTTTAGGCACCATGAATCTCCTGACACTACCATCTCTCACAACACTCAAGTCAGGCTGTAACTCTGGGACTTCAATATCCTCATCTGAATCAATTATCAGGTCACCACCTTTGAAGTCATTGTCTATCAGCAAGCATGGCAATTAATACATTCTCAAGGTGAACATAGTATGCATTTTGGTAGAGGGTTTTTAGGGCTATCTCCCTGGCTTCCTTGTAGGAAATTCAGGATCCTTTGGAGCATATCATAAAAGTTCTTAGCACCATCAGTGCATCGATACTCTTTCTTGATCTGGAAACAACTTGGAAAATAGAGCAAGATACAAAACACAAAACTCTGCAAGTGACTAGAACTTTGGAAGGCTTCCTTTGAGGTGCATAAAATCTGAGGATTCTACATGACAGGATCAAACCACCTTGAATGACAGATCAGTCCAACTTCAAGGAGCTCAAGATCAGGATCAACACAGCCAAGCATAACAGCCATACAGATTCTGTAAGCATAATACTGATCAGTGCTGAGGTCCTCCAGTACTTTGTTAGGAATAACTGAAAATTTTGAATTCCTAATTGGCTTGAATGAAATCACATCCCATTGAGATACACTTCCACCAAGTTCAACCCCTATCTTTTCTGAAAATGAGACTGGACTCTTTGTTGTTCCATCCAGAGTAACAAAGACATGACAAAGGGGGAGCTCATTACAGTGTAGTAGGCAAATGCTCCACTGCAAAGGTCTACCAAGCAGTTCTTCCAGGCATTTGATAGCTCCATCATTTGAACCAGTCATTGTACAGGGTGTACATAAAGTCAGGATCTATTTTTGTGAAATAATTATTTTTTTCTATTTTTCTTTTCAGAAGCCCTTAGAATGAATACAGAAGAGCGTGTGGCAATAGTAACCGAGCAGTTCTTCCAGGCATTTGATAGCTCCATCATTTGAACCAGTCATTGTACAGGGTGTACATAAAGTCAGGATCTATTTTTGTGAAATAATTATTTTTTTCTATTTTTCTTTTCAGAAGCCCTTAGAATGAATACAGAAGAGGGTGTGGCAATAGTAATTTGGCGAATCCAAGGAAAGAAATACAATGACATCAGAGAAGTTTAGAAGGAGATTTCATAAGCCAGGGCCAATAGACAAGACAATACGAAAATTGGTGAACAAATTTAAACGAACGGGATCTGTAAACGAAGAAGCAAGATCAGGACGACTGTGTATGTCAGATCTTACCGTGAATGCAGTACGAGGAATTATCACTGAGGAGCCACGTACATCCGTTCGTGCTGCATCACACAGACTCGGCCTCCCGACGTCATCTGTGCACAAAATTCTGAAAGTTAATTTGCAGAAGAAAAGCTATCATTTGCAGGTTTTACATGATTTACATGAGGAAGATTTCCCTCGAAGTGCTGTGTGTGCTGATCTTGTAGAACAAATCTGGAGTGATAATTTAATGGACAACATTCTCTTTAAATAGTGATGAAGCCACTTTCCATATGTATGGAAAAGTAAATCGCCATAACTGTCAAATTTGGGCAGATGAAAGACCGAATGATTTCGTCCAAAATTGGGAGAGAGAGACACCTAAAGTTAATGTCTGGATGGGTTTAACAAAATCTAAGGTTTATAGTCCTTTTTTCTTTGCTGAAGCTACAGTTACGGGGCTTATTTATCTGGACATGTTGCAGCAATTCCTTGAACCTCAGCTGATTGGGGATAGGATTGTTAGTACCATCGTCTATCAACATGATGGTGCTCCTTGTCACTATGCCAAAATTGTTCAGGATTATCTAAATGGGCATTTTCCAAATCACTGGATCGGACACGGAAGCAACAGACCTTGGCCAGTGAGATCACCAGATTTAACCCCTTTAGATTTCTTTGCATGGGGCTTTATCAAATCGCACGTCTATCAGACGAAGATTACGAGTCTTGAAAACTTACGTACACGTATACGAACTGCTGCAGATAACATAACCCCGCAAATGCTCCAGAATGTGTTTAGAAATGCTGCGGAACGATTTGAGCTGTGCAGGGATGCTGATGGGTATCACGTCGAATCCTACTCTTAATTATTTAATAAATGTTACCACTTTATCATTTTATGATTGAATTCCATATAATTTCCAAGTGCTTCACAAAAATAGATCCTGACTTTATGTACACCCTGTATTAGTCCCATCAGATCCTATCATGGCAAGTTTGGTTTGTAATTCAGTCTCTTTGATGGCCTTGTATATCTCTGTTGCAAAAGTCAACCCCCTGCCATTACTTGGAGTCACATGCGAGAGGTAGAAATCACCTGAAATAGTATTCAGAAATTAGAGACAATTTTTTAGATATTTCAGGGTTTATACCTATTTTCCAATTTCTATATCCAAAATTCATCTTAATAAATATTTTGAACAATATGTTACAAAATACAAACTAAAGATCAAGATTTTAAGTCTTACGAGGTTCTCCTACAACTATATAGTGCTCTTCTAGTTCAGTTCTTCTGTAATTATTTGCCATTCACTTCAACTTTCACCAGTGTTGCATCTTTGCAACCATCCACATAAATAGCATCCATCAATTCAAACAATTTACCCTCCTCTTTTCTTATGGCTTTACGATATTTTTCACATTCTCTTCTCAGCTTGTTCCTGCGAAGTTTATAGTGCAAATTTACTCATTTTTAAAGATGGTTATTTAAGCAAGCTCCATAGGTTTTGACTAACAATATTTAAATTTCAACACTTGTTTGAAGCGCATGTCTTTTTGTGAAGTACTTGATCTGAATCAGATACTAATGTACAAGATAATTGGACTGTTACCTGTCAATTACATTCATCTTAGTAGTAGTAGTGATAATTCCATAATCCTCTAAAATTACTGAGGCAACTGCTTCTCTGGCTCTATCACTTACTGATATTTGGTAAAAGACATTTATTTTATATCAAGTTAATATTCTAACAAGATGTTCATTGGACAGCAGTGTCCAAGATTTAGACTTTTACTATTAGCAACATTACATGGATTATAAATAATTTTTTCAAAGGTATTGTCAACAGAGCGCAACAAGGTGTTCAAAGCATACTCATATTTTAAACTACACAGTATACCTGTCACATTGCCAAATGAGGTTTGGTAGACAACTTCCTATTTTGTTCTGGCCTGGATTCTTGTTGTTCACTGACACCAGCTATTTCATCATGTGATTCCAGGCTGCCCTGACTTGAGAAACTGTCAAGATCACCATCATATATTACTGCTGAGCCTGATGGAATTTGAAAAACTCTTCTGAGCTCTTCCCTGGGGATAATAAAATACAATAAGGTTATGATACAAAATAGTTTACCAAAGACACAAAAATAAAATTTTAGAATTTGTAGCACAATCATTTCAAGAAACCCAGATTTTCAGTGGCCATTAATCAAAAGTTTTTTAATTTATATAGATCAAACCAGGGCTGTGGAGTCGGTGATAAAATTTGCCGACTCCAACTCCGACTCCAAAAATTTTAACATTCCGACTCCGACTCCAGAAATCTGACTTGTATAATTACGACTCCAACTCCGATGAAATGTTAAGGCCAAATTGATTACGATTAGCTTTATTAGGCCAATGGAGATTTATAAACAAGGCATTTCGTCACCACCACATGACTCATCAGGTTACTTAGTGGCTGTAACTATGCCTTAATGGCTTTTTTTCTCTTTATTCAAAAATTACAATAAATCCCAAAATACAAACTGATTGAAACTTAAACAAAATAAGATTATTATTGGTTTAGCAAATTAATAAGATGTTTTTGTATTATTATAAACATCCGTAACAAAATGTACTAACCTAAACTGAATTTGTTCTTAAAAAAAGGATCACTTCCATTAAATCTTCTTTCAGTGATGCTTATCAAAATTACCAAATTGAAATCTAAAAATCTGAAAAAGATTTAGGGTTGCTAGTACAAAATTTTTAAATTTCCTTATTATGTTAATTAATTAATTATAATCCTTATTAATTATAAGCAACTATATTTATATATTATTTATATTTATATTTTTGTTATATATTATATATTATTTATATTATATTATATATTAAAACATTAAGTTAAATCTGTTTTATTCATAAAATTGAGCTAGGCCTAGGCTGCTATGGTTGTAATTGAAGGATTTGCACCGACTCCGACTCCATCCAACTATGCACTTCCGACTCCACTCAAAATTGACCGACTCCACAGCCCTGGATCAAACTCACTGATTCTTTTGCTTGCTCCTGCTATACTCTTCTCCTTTTGTATATGATGTCTGCCAATGTAAGGCGTTCGTTAAAACCAACGCATCATTCTATTCTAGCCATTTTCTGGTCCTCAAAGAAAGCACAGTAATCTTCTATCATTTTGAGTTGATACAAATATTCCAAATCTCTTCTCCAATTTGAGTCCTCACAGATGTCGATCACTCCAGACCTTACTCGTCACCATATTTCTTTTTTGGATATCTATCAAACCTACAAAATTACCAGAACTTTAATGTTGTGAATGCAAATTTCAATTATAAACCCTAAGTTCTAGTCAAAACAGAATTTATTACTGATCATTCTTATGATTTGCAAATCACTGAATCACATGATTATGCTAATAAAATTAGTCACACACAAATAAATGTAACTATAAAATTTATAAAAGTACGGTATGACATTTTAAATCTTTTTTATAAGGGACTGAAAATTTGAGTCTTACCTTGAAAATTCATTCTTTGACTAGATCCTGAATCTTGCTGGTGATACTGGGATGTGAAATTGGATAGACATTGCACCAAATCCAGTGTTCAATCAGACTTAGTGCAACTGTATCAGCTGCTTGTCTGGTTGTCCAGTTCTCTTCTGCCATTACGCGTTGGATAACATCTTTACCAAGAGGAAGCTTTCTGTTGGGGAATGAGTCTGTGCTTGAAAATCTGTGACCTCCATTAAGAATTTTAACTGTGTCACTGTCTTAACATCCTACTATGCAGTATTTTTTGGCAATAAGGTTATCAAAATATATGTACTTATCAATTCTATAAATTCAACCTGAAAAGAAAAATATAAAATATAATTTCAAATAAAAAAAAATATTTGGAGAAAAAGGGCTGAAATTTTTTTTTTTTTTTTCAGCAAAAATGACAAAATATAGATTTTTTTGATGCATTATTGACCCTGCAGCCCTCTGCAAATGTTTTAATCTGCTTCAGAGGTAAAAAAATATATCCTAAACAGTCTTTCTATCATGTCCAGAACCCCGAGATAGGTCACTAGGTTCAAGTTTTGGTCATGCGCACATACAATTTGTATAAATTGGCCAGTAGCAGTCACAGTTTTGTATGCAACCACCCAAAATCAGTTTTAAAGTTTAATCCTAGACAAAAGACAACTATCTAGACCCCCTCAATTTTGAACCTGGCACTTTTGATTTTTTCACTCTACCCTAACATCGAGGGATACTCTGTACTATTTTTTGTGCAAATATGTTATAAGCAAGTTATGAAATATAATATCTCATTGCTATTCATTCATGTTTTACATTCTGGTAATTGTAATTACACCTACAAGCAGTATTTTGCCAGATACCTTTTCTTGGCAAACAACAGTGACCATCAAACAGCCCTCCATACACTTTTAAGGATAATAGCTGAAGTTTACCCACTGACTGAACAATAGTGAGGCAAGATTTATATTATTATGTTAGGTTTATCAAAATGCTTTTTTATAATAGTATTTGGTGATTTACTCAAATCTTATATTTACTTACTGTGCAATTGAACCAAAATGGGTAAATATTCATTTTAGCACATGACCTAGACTTTGGCATGAAAATGAGTTTTTCTGGCATATTTCACCGTTTTGTGTGAATCTGAACTTTATTTCTTGTGTAAATGAGCAGTTGTGGAGACATGCTCCCCCACCCCAATCCTATGATTTTGAAGTCCTGGAAGTGAACAGGGCTTTGAAGTAGAGGAAAATTGTGGGATAAAGAAGGGCATGCTCCTAGGGGATATTTAAAGGTCAGAAATGTACAAATAACTGTGAAATACACCAGAAAACCCAATTTTCATACCAAAAACCATGTCTTAATGGTATCCAGTGATTTCAGCCCATAAATGCTGGGCTGAACTCACCAATTCCAGCAAAAGGATTCTTTATGAAAACGAGTAAGTTAAACAAAATTGATTGATTATTCCATTTAGGGTGCTCTCTACCCAGGAAGAGTAATATGCACCTAGTTAAACAGAAGAAAATACTATATAAAAATAAAGAATTTTTGTTAGGTTGAACATTATTAACCAAGTGGTTCTTAACAAAAATAGTTCTGTGACACCATCCAATCCTAGAAGATAGTTCCATGATATCATCCAATTCTATAAAATTCCCAAGGAATTGAAGAGAGGGTAAATGAGAAAGGGCTGAGTTTATTCTGTTATTGGCATTCACTCTATTCCATTTGATTGATACTGTTACTTATTGAGAGGTTCACACAAGTGATTTAAAAATAGTTTCATGACTTTCTCTGACATCACTCCAATTTCTTAAAGCAAGGTACGAATGACCCTCTAGAATAGACCAAATAACAGATTGGAAGTTTTGAGCTATTAAAAAAATGCTTCTGTTCCTTACCTATTTTGACTCTTTCATATATTAATAAGGAATTCTGCATCCAAACAGACACTCCTAACTCATGATCATTACTGATCATGCTTAAATATGAGGGGGGGGGGGGGGGTAATGTAAATGCTTACTAAGGGTAAGCTTACTCAGCAAGCTTACCTCAAGTCTTCGTAGTTTACTGAAATCAGAATACTTCCAAGACCATAAGGTAAGCACTAAGCATGACCATTATTTCTCTTTTGTATTTTTGCCTATTTTTATAACTATGTTGATTGTATGTTATATATTGATGTATTAAAAATATATATTTATGTCAGTCTTGCTTTGTAGGTTCAAACTAACTAATATGCAATATTTACGAGACCTAAAACATAGATATGATGTAGATATAATCATTTATGGTAGATATAATCATTTATGGAATATAATGTGTATATAAATTATTTTTTTAGGAATATGGATCAGCCAAATGATGACTGTTTATACTGTGGTCTGACTGTACACCCTAGACAGCAGGAACTGCTCTGTGATGCATGTTCACAATGGCAACACCAAACTTGCATCATCAATATGACACAGGTCTACAGAGAATTGTGCAGATGTGAAAACTTTTCCTGGAAGTGCTATGAATGCAGGAATACTGTACTGATCCAAGATGAAGACTGCAATGAAGGGAGGCCAGAACATTCTCATGATGAATCTCACATCATAGACACAGAGCCAATTTCTGCACATGCAACTGAAGAATGCAATGAGGGAAGGTCTGAACATTCTCATGACAAATCTTCAATCTTAGACACAGAACCAATCTCTGCTCATGCAAATAAAGAATCAGTCATTAATTACAAGTTGGTTTCTATATCTATGAAATGAGGCTGGGACAAACTCTCTGATTTGCTTGGTTATTCCTATACTGTGAAGAGGCAAAAGGAAGATAATACGTTGTGGCACTGTAGCATAAGAAATAAGATCATGTGTCCAGCAACAGTGCAGCAATGTGGACAAACCTTTACCAGAGGCAGTGATGGGCATCGATACATGAAAATCGCTAAAGCGATATCGATACATCGATACATGAAGAACGTCTTAGGCAATACCGATACACCAATACTGTCTAGATGTCTTAAGCGATACTGATACCGATACATGCATCGCCGGTACATTTTTATAATTATTCATTTAATATGTAGGTATTAGATATTATTGTTTATACTAGTAATTTGTACGCACTGTAAGTAAAATCAATGACATTTTAATGGGTTTTATAGATGTAAATAAAAACAATTGCTTTATTTAATGAAAGTATGTTTTAATTTTGTAGGATACATGAATGACTGAAAATATTACACTAACAATTAAAAGTAATTACTATTACCCTTCAAAAATACCAGCTGGCTAAACATCTGGTCAGACAGTCTATTCCTTTTTGGAGCGTGAATGTGACTAGCCAAACTAAACAACCATTCTACAGGAGCAGAGGATGGTAGTGGTGTGTTATACTTCAGGAAGACCCGTAGAATTCCTGGGTACTGCCTCAGAGATTGGAGAGAATGACTTCCATCACCCAGATACTGTAAAACTTCCATTTCAGTGGAATCTTGGGTTGCAGAGACATTAGTGGAAGCAGACTCATAACAGAATTATGGTTAATTAATCTCAATACACACAAGTACAAACGTGTTTAAATGTTGCGCTGTACTGTGTGACGTGACCAGTAGAGTAGTACTGTCATTAAATAAATATTTATTATTATTATTATTTATGTATATTCATAAATATAACTCAGTAGTGTCATATTATAACATCTATTTAAATATTTAAAAATTCTTATTAATGTATCGATGTATCAATTTTTTTCAATACATTTAATAAAATTGACCTTAGCGATACCGATAAATCGATACTTTTGTCAAGTAGCTAAAGCGATACCGATACAAAAGTATCGATCGATACATGTATCTAGATACTGCCCATCACTGACCAGAGGCAATCACGATCACAACCATGTGCACCAGCCAGGCAGTTGTACTGCAACTAAAATAATCAAGACCATAAAAGATACTGCCAGAAGTGATCCTTTTCAATCAGCTTCATCTATAAGTGAACAAATTCTTAAGAAAGAATTGGCACAGACCCCATGTCCAGCCTTACCTAAGCTTGAATACTTGACCAGAAATGAAAATTACTCAAGCCAGAAGGATCGCCCTCACAATCTTGAAGACATCACTTTTCTCATACAACGTCATTCTGTTCCTAGAGGGATTCCTTCAATGTGATTTGTGGGTGGATAATCAGCATCAGCTAATCTTTGGAACTAATGAGCAGCTTAAAATACTCAGAAAAAGGAAAACATGGTATATGGATGGTACTTTTAAGTTAGTAAAGCAACCATTTACCCAGCTATTCACAATCTATGGGTTTACACCAAGAAGAGTGCAGCAAATAACTGCCATTAGTCTTCTGTCTGATGTCAAGCAGAAAGAAAAAAGACTACAAGAAAGTGTTAAAGGCTATTAAAGAACTCTTTCTATCAAAACCAAAGCTAAAGAGAGTTGTAATGGACTATGAAGCAGCACTTTGGAAATCCATGTATCGTGTCTTCCCAGATGTCACCATAAAGGGCTGTGCTTTACACTGGACACAAGCAGTCTGGAGGAAGATCCAAGCACTTGGACTACAAGCAGCCTATATGAATGACAGTGACACACACAAGTTTCTTTGGAAGATCATGTGCCTACAATGCCTGCCTGCATCCCACATCATTCCAGTGTTTGAAGATCTTGAACTGCAGTGACTGCTCCTCTACACAATCTTGTAAAATACATAAATACATCCACGAAACATGGATTAACAATAACGTATGGCAACCTTCTTCGTGGAGCATGTTTAAGGAAACTGTGCGCACTAATAACATGTAGAATAGGGTGGATCGATTTTACATTTTTTTCGATTTCCATATTCTAATAGAGACAAAAACTTGCGCATGCATGAGAAAATAGCCTCTGCAAAATCTTAGCTTAATAGGTAATCATCTTCTGCCCCCGGCAGAGCGATGAAAATCATATTTTAGTAGTCAAAAACGTATTCTTATAAATATTTCATGAAAATTATTCCTAATAACTATAAAGTCGATGAAAAAGACCTCATATGATCGTTTTTCCAAGCGCGTTGTCCTACGTTAATATCTTTTGCCCCCGGCAACAACGTCAAATGTTGAAAAAATAGCTAATTTATATACATATTTTCAGATCGGCTCTTTGTCTTAAATAATGCATTTATATATTTCCCATAGCATTTATATCATTGCTTAGGCATGAAATAACACAAACACATATTGAAATATTTTAAAAATTATAAGAAAAATACATTTTTGACTACTAAAATATGATTTTCATCGCTCTGCCGGGGGCAGAAGATGATTACCTATTAAGCTAAGATTTTGCAGAGGCTATTTTCTCATGCATGCGCAAGTTTTTGTCTCTATTAGAATATGGAAATCGAAAAAAATGTAAAATCGATCCACCCTAATGTAGAAGGTTGGCACAGACGAGTTAATATGCATGGAAAACCCAACTTTAATATGTACTTGCTTATTGACCTCCTTTTTGAGGAATCTCAATTCATTGAACTTCAGGTCTGATTGGTTGCTGAAAAAAAAAAGAGTAAAGTAGAAAGACAGACATAGAGAGACTTGCAGGAGAAATTGCACAAACAGTGGGAAGAGTTTGAGAGAGCGCAAAAGTACAATGCAGCTCTTAAGAGCTTGCTCTCATTTGTATGATCCCACTGCATAGACTTTTATTGCATTTTTATTGTTGACAGTGCAATATTGATGTAAAATTTAAGTATACAAATAAAGTCTTATATAATAATAAACTGTGTATATAACATATAATAGAATAATAAGTTAGCAAATTCATGTATGCAAAGTTTTTCGTATAATAGAATAAAAAATAAGTCTTAAATACAGGAACCTATTCTGCTTGTTATACAGCACCTGAAAGGCAAGATATAAACCCCGAAATCATACAAATTATATATATATATATATATATATATATATATATATATATATATGCAAAACATAATTTTAATTTTTAAATGTTGAAATTATAAGAGAACTCAAAAACAAGAAAAATTTTGTTTACACCTTAGCCTATGAAATGCAAACAATGTTTTGCCTCAATACGTCCATTTGATCACAGAGGGAGGAGGCTGGGGAATTAAAATAAGAAACCAGAAAAACAAGAAAATATAACTTACAAATTAATAATGATTTATACATAATGTACCTATCATAAAATATTGTGAAATATACATATTAGTCTATCAATATTGTATGGTAAGTTCGGCCCATATACATATGGGCCAAACTTATTGTAAAGCGTCTTAACAGCAGCTTCATTATTGTTGAAACACTGCTTAAATAACATTGTAATAGGAGAGGTCATAACTGGTACACACTAAGTCATGATGAATTTGGAGCTGAAGATCATTTTTTTCCTGGAAAATGCATCTATGCATGCACAAAGAAACTCTCACAATCCTCCCACATATCATGGTTGACAAACCATCAGGGCCAGTGCCAGGGTATTCAGCGCCCTAGGCGAGCCCTTCAATGTGCGTCCCCACCCAATAAGTTTTGATAAGGTAATGTAGGAACTCTATAGCTACTATATTGTTTCTGCAACTCAAAAAACCATTGATAACATGTATATTTTCATCTGGTGCTTCACATTTTCATTCATGCAAATAATTCCATATAATTATTATCACAAAGTCAGTGAAAAAATGTCAATAAAACAAATTTCTGTTAATAATATATGTATAATAATAATATCTTCTACAATTTACCTCTTTTGAGGCATGAGAGAACTGTATTACCATACATCTGTAGTTACATATGAAACACAGATTGAATTATACTCAAGTTTTCAGACATTTTTGTCATTTTTAAGGATATTCTTGTCTACTGTGTATAGCACTTAACCTACATAAGATGTTATTTAGGTTTACCTAAATTATGTACACCATCATTATAAATTTACAACGAAATAATAAGAATGATTTACAATGCTCTCATTTGTTATTTACTATAAGAAAGATTAGTATATTTAATTCTGTCAAACACGGAACTTGATGGAAGGACTTTCAATAGCACTTAGTAGTATTAAAGAACCTTTAAGATTGTATAAATGGGTTGGCCTCTGAACGTTTCCACCAGGTGATCAATAATTAGCAGTAACCTATCAACCACGTCTGATCCCAGATGAGCTAGGCTTATGACCTGTGGGAATACCCAGGCCCTAGCTAGCCGATGTGAGGTCCACACCTGCCATGGATTAACAAGCCTTATGACCTGGGGATTACCTTGGTCAGTACCAGTCTTACTGAGCTCTGCAGTTATGACTGCTTGCTGAATACAGGAACAGTGGCTTATAATATATAGCTTACAATATTGTATCAATAGTTCAGCTGGTGGTGATTAGTTATGCACCGGAGGCAGATTTTGGCCAGAGGCTGGAACCTCCAGCTTAGTTTTTTCCTCTGGCCTGAGGCTGGAGGTTCCGGCCAATTGATTTATTTCAGTATATGTATATGTGTGTGTGTGTGTGTGTGTGTGTGTGTGTGTGTGTGTGTGTGTGTGTGTGTGTGGTCCATCATCTCATCTATTTAGGGTTTATATATTATAGTCCTACTGTTTTAAATTATTAAGTCTTTAATAATTTAAACTTTATAAGTCAACTTTCTATGCTTTGTGTGTGCTAATTTCTCTAAAAATTCCCATTGAACAGAATACCCTCAGGTTATGAAACTTATGATGTCTTGCTGAATGCTGAGTAAAGTAGCCTATATCAAATCAAGGTAATTATTCATTTTTACACCCAGTCTGTTTTTATGAGAACAAACTTTTCTGGTCAATTTTGGTGTTTTGCATGAATCTGCCATCCATTTCCTGTGCAAATGCGTAGTTTTCAAGATATCATCATCTCAAAAACTATGCATTTGCACAGAAAATGGATGGCAGTTCCGTACAAAACACCTCAAAATTAACCAGAAAAGTTTGCTCTCATCATTTTCATTTAAACTAATGAAAATATTGTGACTTAACCTAACCAGGCATTCAGTTGACCTAACAGGTTAATATTGGTTATTTCACCTATCTTCTGATCTTTTCGTATTAGGCACTCACTGTCACACTTCAGGCAAGGATGAGAGAATAATGCCGTAATTGATAAAAATATCCAATCCTTTGTCTTTATCTAGGGCACATGACGAATCAAGTTCTCAAAGTCAAAATCCCACAAATGGCACATCATAATTCTATCACAAACACCACTAAACTGAATCCAATTAGAAAAAAAATTAAAATAGCCAGAACAAAACCCAACCAACTAATTAAGTCGCAGAGTAGCAAAAAAGTAGCCCAATCATGAAAAATATTTTATGAAAAAAGTACATTATAACCAAAATAGGAAATATATTTTATTAAAAAAGTATATTTGAACACATTTGCACAACATAAGATATATATTTTCTTAGTCAGTTTTGAATGGCAATTCAATATATTGTACTGTTTTAACTGCACGTGAGCGGGTTAAAAGACGAATATTAACCCAAATCAATTATTAATACAATCACTGATCACTCAAAATAAATTATTATTACAGTCACTGAGAACTAAAATATTAATACAATCACTGATCACTCATAAAATAAATTATTATTATAGTCATCTGAGAACTGAAATATTCAGATAAGTGCAGAAATGAGATTTTATAGTTTTATAGAATTAAAACTAAAAGTTGTCAGAATTGAGTTTGGTGTACTTGGCACCTCCGGCCAGAGGCCGGAGTTTAGTGAGACCTCTTGCTGGAGCAGGTGGTTTTCTAAAATGGCCAGAATTCCTGCTCAGCCAAAGCTGGAGCTCCAGTGCATCACTAGTGATGATTCAATTTTCTGCTACTGCTACAACATTGTGCAAACAGCTACAGCAATTCTTTGTTAACAGATATGGATACTAAGGTTAAAAAATATTTGTTACATATTTTTTTTCTTTTTCTTTTTTTTTAGGTTCTTTGAAAGTAATATATAAGCATAAATTGTACCCCATTATTTTTTCACTGCTTGTACATAATAATAAAATTACTTAATACTGTAATAATAATAGGTTAAAGAAGCTAAGCTACATGGTTACATTATGTTTGTGTTTTTCATTGATTATATATATACCTACTTCAAAATAAAGCTTAAAATTATATTATAATTACATTATGACCCATGAAGTTCAGTTCCATCAAAATTTTACTTTTTGTGCTTTTGCTCTGGCAAATGTGCGAACAAGTTGTTTCAAGTCCAGTTGAGGTCGCCCGCGAGACAGAGGAGGATGGGGTGGGGGTGGAGCGGGGGAGTGTCGGGGAGAGGGTGGAAGTTCCACCTCACCCCAAAGCATCGCTGCTTCTTGTGAGAATGAAATTTTCTCATTCTTTTAATAAAACACTTCCAACAAAGTTTTTTTTTTTCTCAACATTGCTATCATCAGTCTTAGCCACTGCTCCCTTTATTACTAAGCTTTCATGATTTTAGTTGGACTAAGTAATTCTGTCTAAGTTTTTCAGAATTTATGTGGCACCCCCAGATTTTGGCACCCAAGGCGATTGCCTAGTTTGCCTAGTGGGTAGCGCTGGCCTTGCAAACCATACAATTTCAATCCAAAAATTGCTTATATCTGTTAATATCAATTTGCACAAGAAATAACATAGAAGAAAATAGATTCAGATTTAAATTCTACACCAGAAAAACTTTTGTCATTCCAAAGTCCAGGTCATATGCTAAAATGAATATTAACCAAAAAACATCATACTTTTCAACTTTGAATAAAATTGATTTTGGCTCATTTACACAGCAAATGAATATCAGATTTGAATAAATCATATCAAATACTACTAGAAAAATGCATTTTCATATGATTTTGCAGGTGATGACATTTCCTTACATTTTGCCTAGACTCAGTTTTTGGCCTAACTATTGTCTCAATCTCATTAGCTACACTATCAGTCACATGGCCAACTACTTTAGGCCCATAAAAACATAAGAAATTTTTATAGTGGGCACACTAGGGGCCACTTCAGCCCATCGAGGTGGCTCCACAATGTAAAAACTGCCTGTACATTGGCAACAACCAATTTTTACAAAATTAATTAATTATCAATTTAAAACTAGAGAGAGAATCTCTGGATGCAGAGGATCAGTCATAATAGGCTACTATCCACAAATATGTTACACTCTATATCTATTTATAACTGACATGCAAATATATCAGATCCAAAGAATCCAGTCAATTTCATTACAGTACCCATCAATACCAGTACCTTGCCAACCAAAAATAAGTCACGGTCCATATCAATTGTGGACCAAGTCAATTTACAACCATATACATTACAATATACGGGTAATTCTATGAGAAATAGACAAATGAAGTACACGGTCACCTCTTCAAAATTCATGAAACTTGGTGTGAGGGTTGGTTTAGGTCCAAATTACAAATTTCTGAATTTTTTTGAAAATTGGTCAAGTTGGTCAAATTTTATGGCTTGACCAAATTTTGGTCAAATGAAAAAAACAATAATTTTCAAACGTAAATATCTCAGCTCCTAATTGTGAG
Source organism: Bathynomus jamesi (assembly GCA_023014485.1). Lineage (NCBI taxonomy): Eukaryota > Metazoa > Arthropoda > Malacostraca > Isopoda > Cirolanidae > Bathynomus > Bathynomus jamesi. The sequence goes on from JAJOZX010000602.1 coordinate 161,209, forward strand.
TGTAGCAAGTCTTAAACGATAAAATATGTAAAATTAACTGTAGTTTCTAAATATATCATTTTTTTAGGGTAACAAAAATAAAATTGATTTTTTTGAAAAAATCTTTTTTTTTTTTTTTTTTTTTTTGCGATTTGGCAGCAAAGATATTTTTTGAAAAAAAGACCAGGAATAAAAAATGTTTATTTGATGTATGTACACTATAATAAGTAATAAAAAGTCAGCTTATCGACGATTATTATGAAAAAAAAATGACAAAAAAAAATCCTCCAAATTTTAGCAATTTTTTGCTTTCTTTCCAGATTTTCAGTACAGTATATACCTAATTTTCTAGTATACATAAATTTACCTAACCCTTAAAATGCCTCAAAACACAAAATTTTGTTGCGATCCTATGAAAAAACACTCAAGAAGAATTTTCTGTAACATCAAAAAAGTAAACTCTGCCATGGCAGCTGCAAGCTATGGAATTTTGGAAGAAAATCAATTACTATGCAGCAATTGCTATGTCACAATTAAAAAGAAGCCAATTGTATTAATTAGAACATGTTCAACGTTCATCCAGAGAGCCGGAACCTGCGCCAATACCTGAGCCAGACATACTTAACAAATCTATGGAGCGAAGCAGTAGCAATTCCATGAATCCACCACCATTGGAAGAATTTGTCATTCAAGACAGGCAATTCAATAAAGATTTGCTCAGCGACAATATTTTACCTTTATTTGATGAAAGCCCTATTAAAACAGGTAATAAAACAATAGAGACTCCGTTCAGGACATTTGTTTCCTAATGCCAAATTCGTAGTTTTCTGTTTTTAAATATTAGCATCAGCACTTGAATACATATATACAAAATATTTGATATTTGATTATTTCACGCAACCTAAATTTATGAATTTGTTTTACAGCTGGATTGAAGCCGGGACAAAAACAGATAAAGGCTTCTACGAAGTTGTAGATGTAGAGCTTTCTTTGCAAAAACGTCTGAGTGAACCTATTACTTCTATCAAAGGTACTCAACAATTACATCGCTTCGTCCCAATTTCCAAGAATTCGTTGAAGGTTTATCCACTCTCTCAGAGTGCACAGTCAGTTGAAATAAGAGAGCTCATTAGAGTTTCTGCTTCGGTTCAAGAACATAATACTGTCTCTCAATGCAAAATTGAAACAGGCTCTTTTGTGGGTTGTATGTATGAAAATAAACTATGGCTCAGATTAGTCCAGTCCTTTGACTGTGAATGATGATGATTTTCTGATAAAATTTCTCCATCCTTCAGGCGTATGTCCCTCATACGTTTTTCCTGCACAAGATGATGTTTGTCACGTTCCAACAGAAAATATATTTGGGAGTATTGAAGCAAGTTTACGAGAAGGAACAAGAATACAATACATTTTTCCGCTTCAAGAATTAAATAACTTTTCAAAGATAAAATAAATTCTATCGAATGTATACTATTTAAGATTGTCTATATAATATTTCTAAAATTTTTATCTAAAATTTGTATATCTACTTAATAGTTATAAAAATCTTTTCAAATTCTTTTTTCTTATTATTATATTATTAGTGTCTAAAATTTGGATTCACTGGATGAGAATACTGTCTCTTAATTCATTCTCAAAGACTTGTGTACGTGTAGTATTAGGAAGAGTATTTTATACTCTGATAAGCGCTTTATAAATTAAACATTATTATTGTCAATATATTCTGTCCCTAAATATAAGAGGGGTTATGTATGTACATTGTACATATATTTTAAAAGATTTTTTCTCCTTTGGTTTATCTACATGTATTTTTTATATGAATTGAAAATTGTCTTTTTTTTTTACCAACAAGTCTGTAATAAATCTTCGTCTTCTGAAAAAAAATTTTATTACTTAATTTCAAACTCAGTTTTGAGCCTTATAATAAACTATAAGCTGACTTTTTATTACTTATTATGGTGTACATACATCAAATAAACATTTTTTATTCTTGGTCTTTTTTTTGAAAAATGATATCTTCGCTGCCAAATCGCAAAAAAAAAAAAAATTGACATTTTTTCCAAAAAATCGATTTTATTTTTGTTACCCTAAACAAATGATACATATTTAGAAACTACAGTTAATTTTACATATTTTATCATTTAAGACTTATTACGCTACCACAATTAGCAGCTGAGATATTTACGTTTGAAAATTGTTGGTTTTTTCATTTGGCCAAAATTTGGTCAAGCCATAAAATTTGACCAACTTGGCCAATTTTCAAAAAAATTCAGATTTTTGTAATTTGGACCAAAACCAACCCTCACACCAAGTTTCATGAATTTTGGAGATGGTGGAGTGTACATTTGGCACTTTCATTTGTCTATTTGTCCTGGAATTACCCATATATACTTAGGAGGAAAAGTGTAGGTGTGGCTGTAAAGACTGTACAGTAATGTAGAAATGTGTCTGTGCACCCATTTTGGGTCTCCCATTTAAAGGTATTTGTGGGGCAAGTGAAGATCATGAGTTTTTCAATACCTCACAGTACTATGGGGGGCACTGCTCAGCAGAGGAATCTCTTTAAATGGGGTGTGTAAGGACAGAGAATATCTCCTAACCCAAGATGCTGCCTCCCTATATCCCACAACACTTGTGTTGAGCTGTGGGATTTATCACCTAAATGCACATAATATATATGAAATAAACTAGTACCATTCATGCAATAAAAATGGGCTTAAACACTATCACCAGATGTCCCTTGCAGACATCAACTATCCAACCTTCTTTTGAAAGAATCAAGTGTATCTGAAGTCACCACTTCTTCTGTCAGACTATTCCAAAACTTAATTAGTTTGTAAAACTATGTTTTCTTAAATTTGTTCTACATCTTGGCTTAAATAATTTCATACTATGACCTCTAGTCTGGTTATGATCTTTAATGGAGAGAGAATCACAATCTATCTTGGTAATTTTTTACTATCACTCCGGTCTCTTCAATTCCCATAATTTATAGATCAATGGATTCATTATTACACCAGGAATGCGATTTGAATAGTCTCAGGTGAGGGAACTGGCCCAAAACTAAGTTAGGGCATGGTTTGTTTTGGGGTATAAGTGTGAAAAAATACCCTAAAATGCGGGTAATTCCTTCAGTAGAGACTATCTAGGGCGCATTCGAGATGTAAAAATGAATCCATTGATATATAAATTATGGAAATTGTAGAAACAGCCAACATGAGTGACCTAAAAGGTATATATATACATTTATATACAGTGGACCCCCAATTTGAGTACCCAAAAATTTCACCCCACCCCTACTTTTTCTATAGAAATTGGCCATCACTATAACAGTACACTATGCCACAATATAAAATACAGTATCAAAGTCACTGCATGTACGAATCACCAAATTTATGCTATATTTTCACTATTTTATGCTGTAATCAACAGAAACTAACATAAACAAACACTAAGTACAAAGTCAGAAAACAAAATGTACGAAATTCTAACAGAAATCCCTAAGAACACCTGTACTATTCAAAACATTAGACCCCGAATGTTCCCGCAACGAACGCTCTAGACAAACTGAAATGCGTTCGGCGTCGCCAGCTGGCATACTCAAATCGAGTTTTCTACTCGTCAAGTCAATAGGAGCCTATGGACGAGCGTACTCAAATCGATGCGTACTCAAATTGGGGGTCCACTGTATATGTAGTAAAACGAACACTGTATATATTCACTATATAAAATTATATACAGTGAACCCCCGATTTGAGTACGCATCGATTTGAGTACGCTCGTCCATAGGCTCCTATTGACTCGACTTGAGTAGAAAACTCGATTTGAGTACGCCAGCCGGCGACGCCGAACGCGTTTCAGTTTGTCTAGAGCGTTCGTTGCGGGAACATTCGGGGTCTAATGTTTTGAATAGTACAGGTGTTCTTAGGGATTTCTGTTAGAATTTCATACATTTTATTTCCTGACTTTGTACTTAGTGTTTATTTATGTTAGTCTATATTGTACGGTATGTATTTTGTATTCTATTCTGTCTATTTTTAATACAATTACTAAATTTCGTAGGCCAATTTCTATAAAAAAAGTAGGGGTGGGGTGAAATTTTTGGGTTTTGGAACGAATTAATTAATTCCCATAGGTTATTAAGTTCGATTTGAGTACATTTCGAATTGAGTACGCCATGCTGGAACGGATTACGTACTCAAATCGGGGGTCCACTGTATACCGTAAAACTATACTAACCTAACCTAACCTAACTTACCTAACCTAATGATAGTTTTTGTGGATAAACCTAGTTCATCCCTTGCTAGTTTGATACTAAAATTTGGTCTTAGGTAGAACGTAATGAAGACTAGGTTTAAATTAATTTTAAAGCTGCACTTCTCTAGCCACATATTAGCGGTACCATCCTAACCTTTGTGGGATCAGCCATTTTATCACTCCCAAAAACATGATCCATGATTTTATCGCTCAAAAAAATAATTTCTTAACATTAATTTTATAGCTTTAATCAGCATTTGCCTTCATATTGTAGCCTACTTAATAAAAGTTGTTTAAAAAATGTAGAGTCTTATGGTAAATATGGAAAAACTATACGCGCTCACAACATAGTATCATATGTGGTACCTTTATTTCATAATTAAATATAAATTATTAATTAATTGAATTAAATATCTATACAATATTGCCTCTGGATTGGTGACATAGCCTATTGGGAATGAAATAATTGCCATACGTACAAAGAACCTGTATGTATGCATCGAGCCTCACATAGCAACAAGAAAACCCAATTTATTGTTTAGTCCAGGGCTTCTCAAACTTTTTTCACTTGCGACCCCTTTGGATCAAACAAATCTTTTCGCGACCCTTCACTCAATATCATAAAAGCAATAGGTACTAACACTGTATATTTGTGAAAAAAATAATATTTTCAAATGTTTCTGCGACCCCCAATAATATTTACGCGACCCCTAGTTTGAGAAGCGTGGGTTTAGTCTACCACAGGGAAGTAGACCAAACAAAACTTTGCCAAATCAGCAAATAATGAAAATACAACGCAAAGCTCTCAGAGCTGTTTAGTGCACAGCGAACGCTTTAAACAGGGAAGATGTGCTTTTGTCTTCCCTAAAGTTCTGAGTGAATTCCTTATAATAAACTTAATTACTACAGAGAGGATAGGCCTATACCTTCAAATGTTTATAATGTGACTGCCTATATTAATTACATCAAGTTAACTCATCGCGTAACTCCATTGTGGCGGCCCTACACTGAAAACGATCGTGATGCCCTACATCGAAGCAAACTAAGGCCCAGCAAAAATAAGGTGGGACAATTTCTTTTCATTCACATATAGGCATCTAAAATCCTGATGCTAAAATTACCATAAACAATTAAATATTAAGAGGTCCTCTAAAGACCTACATATTCATAACTCTCTAACAAAAAAATATAGGGCTTTTGTCATTTAACTCTCCACTGAAATCTGCTGGAAATTTCCAACGGATGAGGGTATCAGGCAATCAACCCATAGCCCTATATAGTTTTTTCACATGGTGGCCCATATATGGGGAACTGACCCCTCTAAAATTTACGCTGACACACAGTGGCTAGGCTTAGATCATTAGGCCTAACCCCAATTTCAACCACAACCCCACTATAGTTTTTCATATGGTGGCCTATGTAACTGGGGAACAGACTCCAAACATCCAATTCTTCTTTTAAAGGAAGAATCACACAACAGATTTCATCAACAGACACATACATTCCTTGCAAACAGATTGGATTCCTTCAAAACCCCAAACCTACCTGTAGGATACACAACATTTACTCATTCATAACTACAGGTATTGACTTCATTGGAGTGGTGAATCCAAGTTTTGAAGACCAACTGGATTCGGAGGAATGCAACACACATACACACTACTCTTTCCATGTGTCTCAAACACAACAACCTGTCTAAACATAACCAAGGATCAGAGAGTAAAAGCTTTTATTGCTGCACTCTGATTCTGTGCACATAATTTTGTGCCAAATATTATATGGTTAGACAGTGAGACACACAAACAAACTACTCTACTCAAGGGTTTTATGGCTACTTTGGCCATAGCCCAACAAATTCATCAAATGGCCTACCCTTGGCCATAGCCCAACAAATTCATCAAATGGCCTACCCTTGGCCATAGCCCAACAAATTCATCAAATGGCCTACCCTTGGCCATAGCCCAACAAATTCATCAAATGGCCTATCTTTGGCCATAGCCCAACAAATTCATCAAATGGCTGATGGCCTACCCTTGGACATAGCCCAACAAATTCATCAAACAGCTGATGGCCTACCCTTGGCCATAGCCCAACAAATCATCAAAGGGCCTTGGCCTACCTTGGCCATAGCCCAACAAATCATCAAAGGGCCTTGGCCATAGCCCAACAAATCATCAAAGGGCCTTGGCCATAGCCCAACAAATCATCAAAGGGCCTTGGCCTACCTTGGCCATAGCCCAACAAATTCATCAAATGGCTGATGGCCTACCTTAGCCATAGCCCAACAAATTCATCAAATGGCTGATGGCCTACCCTTGGCCATAGCCCAACAAATTCATCAAATGGCTGATGGCCTACCTTGGACATAGCCCAACAAATTCATCAAACAGCTGATGGCCTACCCTTGGCCACAGCCTAACAAATCATCAAAGGACCTTGGGCATAGCCCAACAAATTCATCAAAAGGGCTGATGGCCTACCTTGGCCATAGCCCAACAAATTCATCAAAAGGGCTGATGGCCTACCTCAGCCATAGCCCAACCTATTCATCAAGGGGCTGATGGTCTCACTTGGCCATAGCCCAACCTATTCAACAAGGGTCTTGTGGCCTCACTTGGCCATAGCCCAACCTATTCAACAAGGGTCTTGTGGTCTCCCTTGGCCAGAGACCAAAAACAAGGGTCTTGTGGCCTCCCTTGGCCAGAGACCAAGCAACAAGGGTCTTGTGGCCTCCCTTGGCCAGAGACCAAGCAACAAGGGTCTTGTGGCCTCCCTTGGCCAGAGACCAAGCAACAAGGGTCTTGTGGCCTCCCTTGGCCAGAGACCAAGCAACAAGGGTCTTGTGGCCTCCCTTGGCCATAGGCCAAACAACACAAAAACAGTACAGGATTCAAAGCCCCAAGCCCTCCAGATCTACCTGTGAAGGAGTAACATTTACTCCACTAAAACTACGGGTATTGACTAGTCTGAAGTGGTAGGAGGTTTGAATACAGTACAAACTCTTTTAACCAAACAACACAGAGACAATCAATACTATGTGGAGCTGCCTTGGAAAACACCTTGTCCAGAAATAATGGACAATTTGAAAGTAGCTAAGGCACATCTGTATAAAAATTACAGAAAATGTAAAAATGACAATCTTTTAGAACAATACAACAACATATTCAAAGAACAAATAGAAAGGGGCTTCATTGAAGAAGTTACCGATGAACCCTTTAAAAAAACGAGGTTGTCATTATTTAACACACAGGGGAGTTTACAGAGAACACTCATCCACAACTAAACTAAGAGTAGTATACAACTGTAGTTTAAAAGAGACAAATTCTGTAAGTTTAAATGATTGTCTCATGGGAGGCCCAAACCTTGTCTCAGATCTTGTAAAAATTCTCCTTTGCTTCCGTTTAGACAATTATGCAGTACAAAGTGACAAATACAAAGGAATGTTTTTTCTAAATTTGAAGCTTGAGTATGATAAAAATCATCTCAGGTTTTTGTGGTTTAATGATCCACATGACTTTAACAAAGGTTTCAAAACCTACAGATTTAAAGTAATTATTTTTGGAGCAAATTGCTCTCCAAGTATTCTTGCTTTAACAATTAAAAACCACCTAAACTTATTTCAAGAGGACTTAACAGTTCAGTTTTTAAAACAAAATTTTTATGTGGATAACCTCATTGGTTCCACTGTAACTGAAGAGGAATTGCTTGAAATTTACCAAATGTCACAACCCATAATGAAGCAAGGAAATTTTGGACTAAGAGAGTGGGTTTCTAATTCTCCTAAATTAAATGAACAAATAACAAAAGACAACAATGGGAACATTGAACCAAACAATTACACAAAAACACTTGGAATGCTTTGGTTTTTAAAACAGAATTCCGAACACGATGACACTCTTTGCACAAAGAGTTATAACTTAAATCCAAATGCCAATACAAAAAGACAAGTGCTTTCAGAATCATCCAAAATTTTTGACCCCATTGGATTATATTTACCAGCAACCATAAGATCCAAAATCCTTTTGCAAGACTTATGAAAAAGAAAATTGATTGGGATGAACCACTTTCAGTGGAAGACCAACTTCATTGAAAAAATTAGCCGCAGACTTAAACAAAGTTCAAGACATCTACGTACCAAGATGTGCTGGCTACAGATTGAAATCTCAAACACTACACATTTTTACAGATGCCAGCACACAAGCTTACGGGTGTTGTGCCTATTTAACAAGTGAAAATGAAAGTAACTTGGTTTATTCAAAGGCAAAAGTGGCACCCTTAAACCAAAAGAAAACTGTACCACAACTTGAATTATTAGCTGTCTCATTGGGAGTTAAAACAGCAGACTTTCTCTCACAAGTGTATAAAGAAGTTGACATAACAGACATTTACTTATGGACAGACAGTCAAATTTGTCTAACATGGGTGACCAACACAGATACAACTTCTTGCAAAAACATATTTGTGAAAAACAGACTAACAGAAATCAAAACTGCAAACATCCCTTGGTATCAAATTTAGGTACATACAAACAAAAGAGAATCCTGCAGACTTTTTGACAAGAGGGCTCTCTTACAAACTGTTGAAAACAAATAAAATCTGGTATGAAGGGCCTGAATGGCTAACATGTGAGGATCTTTGGCCAGCCAAAGTAGTTAACCTCACACTCAACTCTACGACAACTGAAAAGATCACTGAGGACAAACCTATATTTGACTATAAACATTATTCAGACCTCAACAAACTCTTGAGAATTACAGTCTATTGCTGCAAGTTTGTCAATAGCTACCTTCTCAAACACTGTCCTCAGAAGGCCTTTTCTAACTTAACAGAAACTGCAACAAAACACTGGCTCAAACAGATACAAGCTTCAGAATTTGACAAGGAGTTGAAGTATCTTAGGTCCAGTAACACATTAAACAAAGGAATTCCTTCACTTGTCATGGATCTAAATCTGTACCTGGATACAGAGGGTCTGATAAGGTGTAAAGGAAGGCTTAACAAGTCAACTTTGACTTACAACTCTAAGACCCAATTCCTAATTCGAGGAGGAATCACTTCACAAATCTCATCATCAGGGATACCCACAACAAAATACACCATGGGGGTCCCACAAACCCTGACGGAGCTGAGAAAAACTTACTGGCTACCAAAGGGTAGAACTGAAACAAAGAAAATTTTAAACACATGCATTCCTTGTAAACGTATCCATTCACGACCCTTTAAGACCCCAAGCCCTCCAGACCTACCTGTGGAACGAGTAACATTTACTCGGCCATTTGAAACCACGGGTATTGACTACACTGGAGCGGTAAATGTGAGTTTTGGAGATAAAATGGATTCAAAGGAATACAAAGCGTACATTGTACTCTTCACCTGTGCTGCCACACGTGCCATATGTCTAGACATAGTAGAAGATCTGACAGCAGAAGCTTTTATTGCTGCTTTCAGACGATTTTGTGCACACAATTCTGTACCCAAAACTATATGGTCAGACAATGCCACATACTTCAAATCTGGTGAAAGAATTATTCATCAGATTTGTGACAGTGAAACAGTACAAACTCATTTAATCAAACACAATATAACCTGGAAGTACATTCCTGTTAATACACCATGGTATGGTTCCATTTGGGAAAGAAACATACAGACTGTAAAGAACTGCCTTAAAAAGACTATTGGGACCAAACATCTACAACTTTTTGAACTCATGACTATTCTGTCAGAAATTGAAAACGTTGTCAACAACAGACCATTAACTTATGTGGGAGATGGTATTAATGAGCCAGAACCTCTCACACCAAACCACCTAATTAAGGGAGAAACAGTAAACATGTTACCAGAATATGAACATAACAGTACAGAGGATCCAGATTGGGTAATAGGACACAAAGAACTCAACACAAAATAGGAGGGTTCCAGCACAGGTGAAGCAAAAAATTTTCATTTTGACACCCGACCATCTCAGATCTTGCTTATTTTTGGTGTATAAGGTAAGTTTGTGCAAGAAAGCCAGCTGTGAAAGTTTCAGCTTTCTACGACCATTACTTCACGAGTTATGAAGGTCAGAAAAATCAAGGTTAAGGTCAAAATAGCTCAAGGTCAGCATCTTTGGATGCACCTCACACATTCACTAATTATCGTAACCATATGAAACTATATGTTTTTAGACTCAGAATGAGCTGTAGAATCCAAAAACGCAACGAAATCAGCAATAGGAGAACAAATAAAAATGTTCACCCTTTTTCAAGGAACGAATTGACCTTTTGACCTTGAAGTTCACACATTTTGGGGAAACATTTCTTTACACAAAATGAAGTTCCATCATTGCACTTTTAATATAAACAATAAAAATGTATCTTATTCACCAACTATACTGTCTTAAAGAATTTTTCAAATTGGCTATTTTTCAAATTTCTGGCAAAATCGCCATATGTACCGTATATGCATATATGTACTGTTAAAATCTAGAGATATTCATTATTTAAACTACTTAAGCAAAAATAAATATTATTAGAAACGTGATACAAAATCACTTAGATATAAGCTAGGTACCATAGGTATAACTATGATATAGATCTCTATTTTATTGTGGTCTCCTCCACCCCTACAACCACACCTTTCCACCCTTAGAAATATTTTACTTTTTTTTATAATTACTTTTATTAATAATACATTAATACAAACATATATATATATATATATATAGGAGTATCATATAAAATAGGAGTAAAAAAGGAGTATCATATTATGTAGACCTGTATTCTATAGATACATATTAAACTAGAGCTCTGTACACTTTCGACTCAAGAACAGGAAACTGTGGCAAACAGGTCTGCATGATTACCCTCAGCTGTTAGCATCTCATGATCATCAAAGGCATACTGAATTATTCTTGAATCTGCTGTCAATGATGGAGCAGTCATTGTCTGGATAATATCAGATGATAACATCCAACATGAGTCAGGACGAGAAGGGAAACTATGTTTAGAATGTCTTCCATGTGGAGACATAAAATTGACCTTATAATCACTAAATTCTTCTGATACTTCAACCACTAATCCAAACCAAATTTTATTATCATAGTTACAAGCTACATATACCCCAACTTGTATATCTTCAGTTGAAATGTGCTTTTGCTCATGTAAATTATCTTTAAACGATGGATGCACAACTGTCATAATTTTTGTAGGACCTGAGGAAATCTCACCAACCTCCAACTGGGTATGACTAATAGGCACAAATCTATGAAATCTACGAGTACCTGGGATGGTTACAGAATTTTTATATCTATTTTCCAGGAATTCAGTTGTCTGCTGGACATTTTGTTTCGATAAGAATACAAATTTTGTGCTGGTATCTTTCTCATCCAGAAATTTCATCATGTCAAGTGGTGTCAGAATTTGGTCTTTAAATGTACGTTGAAGACTGGCACGAGCCATCATTCTTTTTGCTGTGCCTCCGACTCCATCACAAGCACTTTTGCCATGTGAAGTTGCAAAAAAGTGCCATTCAGCATCCAGTCCAAAGTCCTCTTTGTGGTGACACAAATTGATGAAGTTATATTTATTCTTATACTGCCCTCCGCAACCATCAGTAAAGTAATGAATCTTCCGCAGCTTTCAGTTTTTTTAGGAAACTTGCTTGTGCATCAGCCACATAAGTGTGTCTTGTTAGTGCACAAATTCTAGTTGCCAAAGACTTAATGAAGTTTTCAAGGGATTCACCGATGTTAATAAGGGTTGTCCGATCCATGGAAGTCCACTGCTTGTATGTAATTATGGTGCTGACTGCATCCTGAACAGATTCCAATCCTTCAAGGAATGCAATAACACCTTCTTCTCCTGGACACAATGCACATTTTTGTAGCATACACTCTTCCTTTTCACTGTCACAAACTGCATAGAGAATGAGGTCTTTATATGATAGTTGTTTTTCCCCTAAAGCTGATAGCTGAAGTTTGGGATTTTGGTGGTAGGTACAGACACACACAGTGTGTGTTCCTCCAGCTCCTGCCAAGACACACCACTTGGGTCTCAATGCAGCAAATGATGAGAAACCTATTTTTGGATTAGTGTCATTTGCCTTGAAAACAGCGAAAATCTCACGTAAATTACCAAGCACCAATCGTTTCTGCTGTAGTTGCTTCTCTCCTTCATGATTCCTAATTGATAGACAATCCAATCCTTCTTGCCTGGACATATTCTGCTTATTTCATCTGATTCATAGAAAGTGCACACTGCTTCCTTCTCTTTCTTTGTTATAACCCGACCTTTGCTATGTGGAACTTCTGGTAATATGCCATGTTCTTTCTTTATTTTGTGGCTGGTTGAAACCATTCTTGTAGCTAGATGCATTGAAGAAAGATGCTGTTCTGTGAATGGTGTATGGTGAGTGTTAGTATTTGAATCTTCCTCTTGTAGTCAGTCGTCTCACTGAAGGCATTCTTGAGTACTTGCATCACTCCTGCATGCCTGCGAAAATGATATACATGTTTGAGTAAATTTATATGCAAACATATGATCTATATATAGGCTTAGTATACTTTAATGAAGGTACTACAGATATATATACAGTACTCACAAATTATTGTCATCCATTTTAGATTGCTTTTCTTCACTTTCTTGTGTAAAACTTGTGTCATATGAAGTTTCTAGCTTTCTCTTCAGGGATGTTGATGTCATTTCAAATTTTGTTTCAGCCTTTGAAGATCTCCCTTTTCGTGACAGACCCTCTGAAAAACAAATAAAATAAATTGTTATAACTTTTTTTAATCAACTGTAGGCCTATAGATGTACATGTACATTACATATGAATTTGGTAAATACCATATATATAATCATAACTGGTTAGAAGAATGGCTTCGTGCTAGGAGGCAGAGGGTCGTAGTTAATGGTAGTGAATCGGGGTGGTTAGAGGTAGGTAGTGGTGTCCCACAGGGTTCAGTGTTAGGCCCATTGTTATTCGTAATTTACATTAACGACATAGATGTAGGATTGATTAGTAACGTGTCAAAATTCGCGGACGATACTAAAATAGGCGGTAAGGTTGTTAACGAGGACGATAGAAATAGGATCCAAGACGATGTAGATAGGATTATGGAGTGGACGGATAAGTGGCAGATGCAATTTAACGTAGATAAATGTAAAGTTTTGCATATAGGTTCTCGCAACAATAATTACGTGTACACGATGGATGATAGGGATTTAGCGAGCGTTGACGAGGAAGTAGATTTAGGCATACGCGTAACTAAAGATTTAAAGGTTAGGAACCAGTGCCTGGAGTCTTGCGCAAAAGCTAATAGGATGTTAGGCTTCATAGCGCGTAATTTCGAATTTAAATCGAAGGATATTATATTGCCCCTTTACAAGTCCCTAGTCAGGCCTCATTTGGAATATGCCGTTCAGTTTTGGTGCCCGTACTTGCGTGAGGATATTGATAGGTTAGAAAGGGTTCAGCGTCGTGCCACGAAACTTATTCCGGCATTGCGCAATAAGCCTTATGAAGATAGGATTAAAGTGTTAGACTTGTATTCACTCGAAACTAGGAGATTAAGGGGGGAGCTTATTGAAGTTTTCAAAATCGTTAATAACATCGATAACGTAAATTTTGACAAATTGTTCACTTTCGATAATAGTAATACTCGCAATAACGGATTCAAGTTGCGTGGCAGACGTTTCATTACTAATATCGCTAAAAACTTCTTTACGTTTAAAGTAATTGATAAATGGAATAATCTTCCCGCGTCAGTCGTTCATTCTACCAGCGTTAATGTGTTTAAGAACCGTCTTGACAGACATTTTAAAAATATTAACGTTGTTTAAAATTAAAAAAGAAAGTTAACAACAGGAGCTCTGGTGGTGGTGCTCGAGGATGAGTCTGTTGACGATGAATGCCAGCTTGTGACATGCCAGCGTGTGATGCCAGCAATAAAAAAAAATAAAAAAAAAAATAAAAATTAGACTAACACGAATGTAGATGTAGCTCATAGCGTAAACTAACCCACTTTTTGTTTAACTTTACCTACTTTTTTTTTTTTCTTATCCTCCTTACTTTGCATGTCTCTAACTCTTTTCTTGCATGTTTGTAGTTTGCATGGTATGACAGTGAGTTAAGACTGTGTTTGCATGGTTTGTAAGCGTTCTTATTTTACTTCTTTTCATCTTTCACCCCTCTCCTATATTCTCCGACTATTTTTCTGACTTGTCGGCAGTGGCCGGCGGATGATGATGGTGAGACTTTTTCCCTCTTTTTCTGAATGAATGTTAACCCACGAATGATAGGTGTTGCTCCTTACTTAACCCCTTATTCTCCTCTCTTCTCTTAACCCCCTACTCTCTCCTTTCTCTCGGGCTAGCCTTAGAGTGGATCTTAGGGTCTTTGTTAGCCTTAGCTTCTGTAGATCTGTAGATATAAATTGATATGCATACATCTGAATTTGTCAAATATATAAAGGTTGTAATGTTCATACATGTAGTTATATATATATTGATGTTTTGTTGCTATAATATCTACATAAATTAACACTTTAAAAATACTTAAACTTACTTGTCTTCACTGGTGTCACATTCAGCATTGGAAGAATTGTGTCTAAATCTCCTTGGAAATCTTCAAACATTATTTCAGTAGTACACCCATAGGCAGAGGAACGTTTTTCTGTGGCAGTGGCATCAGTGTCTGAGTTCGAATCTGAGACAATATCAGAAACTTTTTTGTCTTCAGCTTTGATTTTATTGATATTATTAACACAATTTTTACAAATGTAATCTCCATATATTAATCCGTGAATTCTTTGCAGTGTATTACGGACTGGCACAAGTGCTTTTTCGATCTTCTTATGTTTTCTAAGAGGATCAGCACAAACTTTTCTACCCATCTTGTTTATCTGTAAGAAAGGCATAAAATAAGTAATTAATTTATGTTCACAAAATATATTATTTAACAGTACAGTACATATATGCATATACATATGGCAATTTTGCCAGAAATTTGAAAAATTCTTTAAGACAGTATAGATGGTGAATAAGATACATTTTTATTGTTTATATTGTTTACATTGTTTATATTAAAAGTGCAATGGTGGAACTTCATTTTGTGTAAAGAAATGTTTCCCCAAAATGTGTGAACTTCAAGGTCAAAGGGTCAATTCGTTCCTTGAAAAAGGGTGAACATTTTTATTTGTTCTCCTATTGCTGTTTTCATTGCATTTTTAGATTCTACAGCTCATTCTGAGTCCAAAAACATATAGTTTCATATGGTTACGATAATTAGTGAATGTGTGAGGTGCATCCAAAGATGCCGACCTTGAGCTATTTTGACCTTAACCTTGATTTTTCTGACCTTCATAACTCGTGAAGTAATGGTCGTAGAAAGCTGAAACTTTCACAGTTGGCTTTCTTGCACAAACCTACCTTATACACCAAAAATAAGCAAGATCTGAGATGGTCGGGTGTTAAGCACTGATTCACCTGTGCTGGAACCCCTCAATACCAACATTTGACACAAATCAAAACTCAATTTATAACAAAATGGAGAAGAATACTTAACAAGTCTTAGAGAAAGACAAACAATTAACAAAACAAAATTGGAATGATTCAGTCAAAATTAGGGACATTGTGTTGATACATGACAAGACACCAAGACAACATTGGTCAATGGGAAAAGTCTTGGAACTCAAAACTGGTGAAGACGAAATTACCAGGGTTGTAAAATTGAAAACAGCAACTGGTGAAACCACCAGAGATATCACATTACTATATCCTTTGGAGTGTGGGGCTAAATTAGAGCCATTACCCCAAAGGATGGATCAGGATACTATTGGGGAAGAATCTCTCAATGTACCTGATGTAACTCAGACTAAACCAGACAGGCCTCAAAGAAAGACTGCTTTGAAAGCCAGAAAACTTTTACAAGAAAAAATTAAGACTGGTGACTTATAAAGGTGCTCCTTTAGTATGCGGTCTACAGACAAATTCACACTTTAGTATGCGGTCTACAGACAAATTCACACTTTAGTATGCGGTCTACAGACAAATTCACACTTTAGTATGTAGTCTACACCAATTTGTTTTTTAAATGTAGTTAAAGAAGGTTGAAATGACAATCTTACTTGAAAAAAAATTTATTGAAAAGTTAAAAACAAAAAGTTTAAATGTAAGGAAAAAAATTTATTGAAAAATTAAAAACACAAAAAGTTTAAATTAAGTATACCTTCTTAGCTTGTTTACTAATTGCTTGTTTACATCCCAATGTCAGTCGCCCTTGACGATTGGTTAGGTTTAGTCATGATATTTTCGTTAGTTTTAACGAAAATATCTTGACTAAACCTAACCAATCGTAGGTAGACCGCATACTATAGTAGCACCGGAAATTGAATTGTTTACAACTTTACTACTTCAAATTTCTCAAGCTACTGATGTTAAACAATCATTTTGAATTTCAAGGCCAAATAGGGTCTGTCATGCAAGCGAGTCATTTAGTGAAAAAAAAAGAGCAGCAGAATGCGTGAGCAGGCACAAATTTAACAAAAAAAACCTGTAGACTGCACTTTCAAAAAAGTAGAGCGTGGCAGAATTTGTAGACCACATACTAAAGGAGCACCCTTATAAACCTTACACAAATTGAGCAAAGTTAAAATGCTTAATAACTTTACTTTAATTCCATAAATTTCCAGTACCTAAAGGGAGTCAAACTGATTGACATAACTTTAACTAAACTTGAGAAGTTGGCCTCTTGAACTTTTATATTTAAATAGGTCTTGAGTAGTGATGTGAGTCGTTTTTTATTGTGTCATTTTTTTTGTTTTTTTGTCGTTTTTTTGTTTAAAACGAAGGTAGTCTGTTTTTTTTGTTTTTTATTGTTTTAAACTTATTCCATATTTTTCTTCTTTAATCTAATAAGTATATTAATATTACCTATAATTTACTATACTACCATGCTTATACGGTTATACCTAGTATATATACTATATAGTCATCTTTTAGAAAAATTGAATCACGCAAAAAGTATATAATAGAAAGGAAAAACAAACCCTCATTTTTTATATGTATATATATTTTTTAACTAGAACATAAAACATTCTTCCTCGTTTCAAACAATATACATAATTGTGATTGGCAAGAGTACCAGTATATATATTCCAGATAGAAAAGGAAAATATTCACCTTTTTTTTAACCTTTTTGTTAACCTAATGTTGTTTTAACCTTCATTTCCATGGAAGAATCATCACTAGATTGGGTAGAGCATATATGCTAATTTCAATATCACAGGTACTGGTATAATATACATAATAAAAAATACATAATACTGGTATAAAACAATATATATAATTGTGATTGGCAAGAATACCAGTGTGTGTATATATATATATTCCAAATAGAAAAATAAAAAAATAAAAATATTCATCTCTTTCTTTAACCTTTGTGTTAACCTAATGCTGTTTAACTTTCATTATCTGATTCTATTTCCATTGAAGAATCATTATCACTAGATTGATTAGAGCATATAGTTTCAATATCACAGGTACTGGTACTTATTGCAGATTTGGATGTTGACAAAGCCAATGTAGCACCATGTTTTACTTCACTTTCTTGGAATTTTGCATTTTGGGATATAAATACAAGCTTTGCTGCTCTGTCTGTGCTTAATCAGTTTCTTTTGGCTGTATGGATATTACTGTATGTGCTAAATGATCTCGGAGGTAATGAAAGGGCGAAATAGAGGTGTATGAGTTTGTGTAGGTATATATGTGAGTATGCGTGCGTATGTATCTGGAATTCTGGATGTATGCGTATGTATGGGGTATATAATAGATATAAATATGTGTATATAAGTATTTATGTATATATTGGTATATATGTATATGGGTGTATGTGTATGTATATATATGGATGGTCTCTGGGGAAAATATGTCATCGCGGGTCTAAAGGATAGTTAAGTGGGAGATTCAAAATCCGAGGCATGGATGGGAGAGTCCTGGAAAGGTTGGACAATGGGCAGTCAGCTCCCAGCCATTGTTCTCGCAAGTTTAATGGATCTCAAGATACAAGACTTTCAGTGCAAGAAAGAGGCCAGTTTTTTCTGTAAATAGGCTGGAAAGGGCATTCTATACTGGTACCATATGGCCTATTTTATTATTTATTTATTTATTTTTATAATATATATCATTGCAAAAGTATACCTTATAATTAAATTGGCAATATCTATATTAATTATTAAAAAAAACGAAAAAAACAAAAAAAACAATAAAAAACAAAAAAAAACGACAAAAAAAACAAAAAAACAACATGGACATAAAAAAAACGTTTTTTTAACATCACTAGTCTTGAGTAACCTTTCTCTTCCTAAATTCCTACTTCATTCTTTTAATCCATTTTTACATGTTTTACACAGTTTGTCAAAAAATTTAATCTATAACATACAAATTTTTCTCCAGCCCCCCACCCCCCAAGTATATGGAAAAACTATATACACTCATAACATAGTATCATATGTGGTACCTTTATTTCATAATTAAATATCTATACAAAATTGCCTCTGGATTGGTGACAGCCTATTAGGAATGAAATAATTGCCATACGTACAAAGAACCTGTATGTATGCATCGAGCCTCACATAGCAACAGGAAAACCCAATTTATTGTTTAGTCTACCACAGGGAAGTAGACCAAACAAAACTTTGCCAAATCAGCAAATAATGAAAATACAACGCAAAGCTCTCAGAGCTGTTTAGTGCACAGCAAACGCTCTAAACAGGGAAGATGTGCTTTTGTCTTCCCTAAAGTTCTGAGTGAATTCCTTATAATAAACTTAATTACTACAGATAGGATAGGCCTATACCTTCAAGTGTTTATATTGTGACTGCCTATATTAATTACATCAAGTTAACTCATCGCGTAACTCCATTATGGCGGCCCTACACCGAAAACGATCGTGATGCCCTATATCGAAGCAAACTAAGGCCCAGCAAAAATAAGGTGCGACAATTTCTTTTCGCTCACATATAGGCATCTAAAATCCTGACGCTAAAATTACCATAAACAATTAAATATAAAGAGGTCCTTTAACCCATCAAATCTTCGCATCGCGGAAAACGACGCTTCGTTCGTTCCATAGATCTTCGCATCGCTGTAAGAGACGCGTAACGTCATTAATACGTAATTCACATATTATGTTATCATTGGTTAATTTTCAATATGTGGGCGGTTCTTCGACCATTTCTGACCAATTGTAAGTAAAAATTAGTCAGCTGAGATTAGAAAATTGTAAGAAAACTGACCTCTAATTGGTTCAGGGTCGTACAGTCCCAAGATCCTAAGCAAAGTGACCGCTAATTGGTCTCGCGTCTCGCTGCTCTCGCAGTCTGTTTCAGTTCAGCTTGCTCGTTTTTCACGTTACGCTGTGTATTTGTTTGTGGGTATTTATTTTATTTCTTTATATACAATAATATACAATAATGTCTCTTGCTGGAAGTGAAAGTGATAGCTGGGCAAAACTCGAGCACTACTGGAGAGATCTAAGTCTCAAAAGAAAGAGGAGTAATTCACCCGATCCCGCTTACCGAGACTAGAAAAAATAAAAATAAGGTATGCTATTTATTAATATAAATATCTATTTTATAAATGTATTTTATAAATTTTATAAATGTACAAGAGTACCTACTGTTATTTATGTTATTTATCTTATTTATTTTATTTATCTTATTTATCTACTTTATAGAATGAGGAGTAATTCATCCGATCCCACTTACCAAGACGAAAAAATAAAAATAAGGTATGCTATTTATTTATATAAATAATATCTATTTTATAAATGTATTTTATAAATTTTATAAATGTACAAGAGTACCTACTGTTATTTATGTTATTTATGTTATTTATTTTATTTATCTTATTTATCTACTTTATAGAACGAGGAGTAATTCATCCGATCCCACTTACCAAGACGAAAAAATAAAAATAAGGTATGCTATTTATTTATATAAATAATATCTATTTTATAAATGTATTTTATAAATTTTATAAATGTACAAGAGTACCTACTGTTATTTATGTTATTTATCTTACTTATCTTACCTTATTTATCTACTTTATAAATATATATACAAGGTACCGTATCAATATTGCGAATGGCCTAATGGTGAGTCATCTCTGAAACCATCCATTTATTGAATATTTGGGCAGTGAAACTCGTTTTCTTTTCAGATACGCAAGTTACCCATGAAATTTGGAGCTAAAGGACGTAAAGAAAACAATTTTTAATGGGGAACTACACTGGTTAAGAGGCCTTCAAAACTTAAAACTCTGTTCACTTTTTTTTTTTTTCCCCAACTTCAACACATTACTTTGGTCTTATATAATTATTTTAGGAGAATTTAATAAACATAATATTGAAGTACATTTCTTTCTCATTAAAATGATGCATAATAATATATATCTAGCAAGAACAATCCGATCATTGCAAAAAAAAAAACTGGAAAGGTATGCAATTCCAGGAATTTCCAGGAATATTTATGCATCGTTTGAATAAGCCGTGATGGGTTAAAGACCTACATATTCATAACTCTCTAACGAAAAAACATAGGGCTTTTGTCATTTAACTCTCCACTGAAATCTGCTAGAAATTTCCAACGGATGAGGGTATCAGGCAATCAACCCATAGCCCTATATAGTTTTTTCATAGTAAACTTTATTTTCAGTTTCCAGAGGCTGGACTGATAGTAAAAAATTACCTCTATCTTATCCAACCCTTTTATCATTTTATACACCTATCATATCACCCCTTAACCTCCTCCTTTTTAATGAGAACATGTTTAGATACGCCAGTCTTTCCTTTATGTCAATTGTCAGTTAATATTCGTTTTTTGACCCAGTCACACCCAGCTATAACAGCAATATATATTGAATAACCAATCAAAGCTGAATAAGAAAATATATATATTATCTTGTGCAAATTTGTATAAAATGTACTTTTTTTAAAAATATATTTTCTACTTTCTAATATGTATGTATATAAATTTTGGTTGGTTTGTTTATTTGGGCTACCTTTTTTGGAGATTTTTCTTGGCTACTTTTTCTTGCTTTGGCTACTTCTTTCTGTTTCTGGTTAGTGTGGTAATTTTCGTTCTACTGGTATGACGTGTCAATCTTGTGAACTTGATTTCGAAGACCTAATCCGCCTTGTTGGCCTCAATGAAGATAAAAGTTGATTTTTTTTCCAATCACGGCATAATTCCGACATCCGTGATTTGCCCTAAATGTAATACTGCCTGTATTTTAAGACAAGACTCGAAGGTGTTTAGGTGCCGTAAAAAAAATGGAAGGATGTGAAATCGTGGGTTTTACGTGCTGGGAATAGACGTCCTCATTACCGGAAATATTTCGCACGATACTTGTTCCTGGCAGAACATCCTGACGATTCTACAGTTCTGCATCACTTCCTTACTGCAATTGCAGAACTATATCCTCCAAAATAAGGTGACTGGTTAGGCTAAGTTAGGTTAGGCTAAGTTAGGTTAGGCTAAGTTAGGTTAGGCTAAGTTAGGTTAGGCTAAGTTAGGTTAGGCTAAGTTAGGTTAGGCTAAGTTAGGTTAGGCTAAGTTAGGTTAGGCTAAGTTAGGTTAGGCTAAGTTAGGTTAGGTTGTTTAGCACGAATGCAAACTTTTCTGGTCGATTTTGAGGTGTTTTGCATGAATCTGCCATCCATTTCCTATGCAAATGCGTAGTTTTCGAGATGGCAATATCTCGAAAACTATGCATTTGCACAGGAAACGGATGGCAGATTCGTGCAGAGCACCTCCAAATTGACCAGAAACGTTTGCTCTCATTATAAAAAGAGACTGGGTCAAAAAACGAATAATTACCCAATTGTCTTAGAGATGGGATTATTCTTTTTGCTCATTTCTGTACTTTTTCCAGTTTTTCAATATCTTGTATCGGTAATTATTAGTTTTTTGACCCAGTCTCTTTTCATAATGAGAGCAAACTTTTCTGGTCAATTTTGAGGTGTTTTGCATGAATCTACCATCCGTTTCCTGTGCAAATGCGTAGTTTTCAAGATATCATCTCGAAAACTACGCATTTGCACAGGAAACGGATGGCAGATTCGTGCAAAACACCTCAAAATTGACCAGAAAAGTTTGCATTCGTGCTAAACACAACACAACCTAACCTAACCTAACTTAACCTAACCAATCACCTTATCACACACTTCACCACAAAAAGATTTCCAGTTAACAATGGACTCGCTACCTAGTTTTATAACTTTCTCGGCATAACGTTGTGAAAAATATTTTCGCAAATAAATATTTATGAACCGGAGGTTTTTATTCACTGAGAAGTTGCAATGTTCCAGCCATGTGCCCTTAAAGATAGAAACAGTAAATCCACACTCACGCTTATTTTTTGGAATTTTTTTATGGTACCTAAACATCTTCGAGTCTTGTCTTAAAATACAGGCAGTATTACATTTAGGGCAAATCACGCATGTCGGAATTATGCCGTGATTGGAAAAAACATCTAAACTTTTATCTTCATCGAGGCCAAGGCGGATTAGGTCTTCAAAATCAAGTTCACAAGATTGACACGTCATGATCCTAGAACGAAAATCACCAAACTAACAAGTAACAGAAAGAAGTAGGCAAAATCAAGAAAAAGTAGCCAAAAATAGCCAAAAAATCTCCAAAAAAGGTAGCCAAAATAAACAAATTAACCGAAATTTATATACATACATATTAGAAAGTAGAAAATATTTTTTTTATAAAAATACATTTTATACAAATTTGCACAAGATATGGTTAATATTCGTTTTTTGACCCAGTCACACCCAGCTATAACAGCAATATATATTGAATAACCAATCAAAACTGAATAAGAAAATATATATATTATCTTATGCAAATTTGTATAAAATGTACTTTTTTATAAAAAAAAAATATTTTCTACTTTCTAATATGTATGTATATAAATTTCGGTTCATTTGTTTATTTTGGCTACCTTTTTTGGTATATTTGGTGATTCTGGCTACTTCTTCGTAATTCAATTTGTCCTGTTTTACAAGTAAATCATTTTTAGCAATTTTTCGTCTGTTCAGTTTGGTTTTTTTGTGACGAAGTATGACGTGTCAGTTATGCATATTTGTTTTTTAAGACGTGATCCGCCATATTGCCCTCGATGAAGACAAGAGTTTAGACCTTTTTTTCAATCACAGAATAATTAAGACATCCGTGACCTGCCCTAAATGCAATAGTGCTTGTATTTTAACAAAAGACCAGAAGGTCTTTAAGTGCTATAAAAAAATCTTAAAAATAACCGTGTGTCATTTCAGTTTAAGGGCACGTGAAATTTAGCGGACTACCCATGCAAGGTTGGCACATGTTATTACATTATCATTTGTATAATTTAGGTCTCGGGGGTATGGGGGCGGAGCCCCCATAAAGATCACGCATCACAAATTGATCAGTCCTAATGTTTTGCGGACAGTTCAGTACATTACACCAGTTAGGTCAACTGTACACCCTTGATGATTGGTTAGGTTAAGTCATGATATTTTTGTTTAAATTCATTAGTTTAAGCGATATGACGAGTGCAAACTTTTCTGGTTAATTTTGAGGTGTTTTGTACGAAACTGCCATCCATTTCCTGTGCAAATGCGTAGTTTTTAAGATGACGATATCTCGAAAACTACACATTTGCACAGGAAACGGATGGCAGATTTGTGCAGAACACCTCAAAATTGACCAGAAACATTTGCTCTCATTATAAAAAGAGACTGGGTCAGAAAACGAATAATTACCGATAATATATATATTTCCTTATTCAATTTTGATTGGTTATTCAATATATATTGCTGTTATAGCTGGGTGTGACTGGGTCAAAAAACGAATATTAACCCTTGTATCAAATAGAGACTATTAAATTGAATAAAGTATTCAAGGAGGTCTCTCATATGAAATGTATAGTTGCTTTATAATATTGGGTGATTTGTATTCAATGTGTCTCTGCATGAGATTGAGTCTAGCATTTGCTTTATTTCTGATTTCCATACAGTGATTTGAGGGTTTAAGTTCATTAGTCACAGTGACACCCAAGTCTTTCTCTTTATCATCATTTTTAATCCAAATTCCATTCATATTGTATTCAAATTCTGGATTTTTTGGCCCAATATGCATAGCCTTGCACTTATCAACATTAAATCTCATCTCCCACTTATCTGCCTAGGCTGTTACTCTGTCTAAGTCTTTTTGTATTGTCATTGCTCCAGCTACTGACTTAACATTATGGCCTAAGTTTGTATCATCAGCAAATTTTGAGGTTTTACATGATAGGCCTTTCTCTAGATCATTTATATAGACATTAGATTTTGAGCTGGCAGCTTTCTTAAACCTTGCCTTAAGCATATCCCTAACCTCATTTAAACACTTACTCAAGCGCGTATCCAGGATTTCTGAAATGGGGGACAAAATGCATGGTGCTGCCGAGCGTAGTGAGGCAATACAACCATGGCGTCGGGGGAGGCGCTGTGAATGAACCCCTAGACCTCTAAATATTAAGTTAAATTAACCTTAAAACTTAGGAGTAAAGCTATTTATACTTTATAATAATAACTGTGAAAAAACTATATTGGGTTATGGCCGGGTTGATTGCCTGATACTCTCATCCGTTGAAGATTTCCAGCAGATTTCAGTGGAGAGTTAACAATAAAAATCCTACGTTTTTTCGTTAAAAAAAGTGGAGCCACCTCGGTGGGCCGAAGTGGCCCTTAGTGTGCCCACTATAAAAACTTCTTGTTTCTTAAATTTCTTATGACCTCATTTAGCAGTATTTTTATTGGTTAATGTTAAATTTATTTGCCTTCGGTACTGTGGTATTGTAGCGCTGCCTAATGGTAAAGAAAGAAATTAGGTGAATTTGTAGTTTCGATCAACCACGGAATTTTTTGATGAAAAATATGTCATTCCAGAGCTCTACAAATTCTGAACAATTTTTTTATTTACCATTTTGCTCGCAAATCAACGACAGTTGAACAGAGAAACCATGGGAAACCGTGTGTTTTGGGTGGAGGGACCGCGCAAACGAACAGTGTTGTTGTTTGTTTGTTTTTTCTGTTTAAGGTGTTTCAACCCTGCTGGATTATTCACACCATTTTTTTTTTACCCCCCGACCCGAAGGAAGGTTGCAAAATGTTTTTTTTGTATGTTTTAGAGTTGCCAACTCTTATTTTATAAAGTAGCAGTAAAATTAATAAAAAATAGCGAATTACAAAAAATAGTAGCAGATTTTATATATATATATATATGAATAGAAACGACATAAGTATTAAGGAACGTTTCTGCACACGAGGAGGAGAGATAACGAAATAATGAAAAATGAGGCGAACCGCCTGGGAAACGAACCCAGGGCCTTCCAATTGCCGGTCGTTTCTATTCATTTATATACTGCGCGGTCATTGCAGTTATTTGCATATATATATTATATATATATATATATTATATATATATATATATATACACAAACTCAGAATGGTTCCCTGAGAACATTATATGTTAAACACAGACCGTGCATGGCACAAGGAACTCTTCTGGGAAAATTAAATCCACTATAGTCCGAATAAGTAATGGTAAATGACAAATACCATAGTTTTTTTCCTTTTTCATGATTTTAGCCCGACGTGGGCAACGGGTCTCTCGCAAAGAGATCCCATAAATATAGCTTCCCTCACCAGCTATCTGCAAAGCAGACAGGATCCAGCTTTGGGACGTGGATCTAGGGTTTAAAGCAAGCCTAGATCCCTACACTCAGAACCTCTATATAAGTAAAAGACTCGTTGCATTCACGTCGTGTTGAATAAATCAAAGAAAAAGGGGTAACTATTGTATTTTTAGCCAAAAAAACCAAAACTTAAACCTCAACCGGGACATTGAGCGTCCACTTTTCAAGGCACGAAACACGTCCGTTTAGTATACACAAACTCAGAATGGTTCCCTGAGAACATTATATGTTAAACACAGACCGTGCATGGCACAAGGAACTCTTCTGGAAAATTAAATCCACTATAGTCCGAATAAGTAATGGTAAATGACAAATACCATAGTTTTTTTCCTTTTTCATGATTTTAGCCCGACGTGGGCAACGGGTCTCTCGCAAAGAGATCCCATAAATATAGCTTCCCTCACCAGCTATCTGCAAAGCAGACAGGATCCAGCTTTGGGATCCAGCTTTGGGCTAAAATCATGAAAAAGGAAAAAAACTATGGTATTTGTCATTTACCATTACTTATTCGGACTATAGTGGATTTAATTTTCCCAGAAGAGTTCCTTGTGCCATGCACGGTCTGTGTTTAACATATAATGTTCTCAGGGAACCATTCTGAGTTTGTGTATACTAAACGGACGTGTTTCGTGCCTTGAAAAGTGGACGCTCAATGTCCCGGTTGAGGTTTAAGTTTTGGTTTTTTTGGCTAAAAATACAATAGTTACCCCCTTTTTCTTTGATTTATTCAACACGACGTGAATGCAACGAGTCTTTTACTTATATAGAGGTTCTGAGTGTAGGGATCTAGGCTTGCTTTAAACCCTAGATCCACGTCCCAAAGCTGGATCCTGTCTGCTTTGCAGATAGCTGGTGAGGGAAGCTATATTTATGGGATCTCTTTGCGAGAGACCCGTTGCCCACGTCGGGCTAAAATCATGAAAAAGGAAAAAAACTATGGTATTTGTCATTTACCATTACTTATTCGGACTATAGTGGATTTAATTTTCCCAGAAGAGTTCCTTGTGCCATGCACGGTCTGTGTTTAACATATAATGTTCTCAGGGAACCATTCTGAGTTTGTGTATACTAAACGGACGTGTTTCGTGCCTTGAAAAGTGGACGCTCAATGTCCCGGTTGAGGTTTAAGTTTTGGTTTTTTTGGCTAAAAATACAATAGTTACCCCCTTTTTCTTTGATTTATTCAACACGACGTGAATGCAACGAGTCTTTTACTTATATAGAGGTTCTGAGTGTAGGGATCTAGGCTTGCTTTAAACCCTAGATCCACGTCCCAAAGCTGGATCCTGTCTGCTTTGCAGATAGCTGGTGAGGGAAGCTATATTTATGGGATCTCTTTGCGAGAGACCCGTTGCCCACGTCGGGCTAAAATCATGAAAAAGGAAAAAAACTATGGTATTTGTCATTTACCATTACTTATTCGGACTATAGTGGATTTAATTTTCCCAGAAGAGTTCCTTGTGCCATGCACGGTCTGTGTTTAACATATAATGTTCTCAGGGAACCATTCTGAGTTTGTGTATACTAAACGGACGTGTTTCGTGCCTTGAAAAGTGGACGCTCAATGTCCCGGTTGAGGTTTAAGTTTTGGTTTTTTTGGCTAAAAATACAATAGTTACCCCCTTTTTCTTTGATTTATTCAACACGACGTGAATGCAACGAGTCTTTTACTTATATAGAGGTTCTGAGTGTAGGGATCTAGGCTTGCTTTAAACCCTAGATCCACGTCCC
Source organism: Bathynomus jamesi (assembly GCA_023014485.1). NCBI lineage: Eukaryota > Metazoa > Arthropoda > Malacostraca > Isopoda > Cirolanidae > Bathynomus > Bathynomus jamesi. The sequence goes on from JAJOZX010000602.1 coordinate 188,940, forward strand.
AAAGCTGGATCCTGTCTGCTTTGCAGATAGCTGGTGAGGGAAGCTATATTTATGGGATCTCTTTGCGAGAGACCCGTTGCCCACGTCGGGCTAAAATCATGAAAAAGGAAAAAAACTATAGTATTTGTCATTTACCATTACTTATTCGGACTATAGTGGATTTAATTTTCCCAGAAGAGTTCCTTGTGCCATGCACGGTCTGTGTTTAACATATATATATATATATGTGTGTGTGTGTGTGTGTATATATATAAATCTTAATTTTTCTTTACCTTATTGTTATAAACACGATTCCAAAATCTCCTCTTCTTCCTTTGTGCACTGCATTGCGTTGCTAGCTGACGCTCTGCTATACATTGAGACATTGCATAAATTTAGCATTTCTTTGGTTGGTTCTGCAACATTTATTTTCGTTTCGTAATATTGTTTTAAGGCGAATTAGAGCATTTAACATTTCTAGTCCCATTTTTATACTCCGCAGAGGACAAGTTTGAAACTTGTCTTGCGCATAATTTATGACGACGTACGTTACAAGTAGCCCAAAAAGTAGCAGATAGCAGAATATTTTAGTTTTTAGCAGGGGACTCTAAAAAGTAGCCCAAGTTGACAACACTGCAAACGAGTAATTTGCGACAGAAAGGTTAAATTTGCAGTTTGGTACGACCACGGAATCTTAGGAATTTTGTCTTTACAATAGGTAGTTTCGACAATTCTAAGACACTTTTCTTCAATGCAAATTTGTCGCAAATGAATATTTAAAAAGTTACAGCAATTTAAAGTTTATCCGATATTTTCGTTAAAACTAAGGAAAACATCATGACTTAACCTAACCAATCGTCAAGGGCGGACAGTTGATCTAACCGGGCATTTATTTGACCTAACCTGGCATTCAGTTGCCCTAACCTGACATTCAATTAACCAGAGCCAACTCACAAGTAGATAGATCACCTTACCTTATCACATTACCTTATTGGCGAGATGTCGATGGCTGTGGTTTCGTTGAAGGTTCCGAGCAGTGGCGGCTCGTGACTTTCAGTTATGGGGGTGCTGCCTCAGAAATTGCGAACAATTGTGTCGATTATATATATATATATATATGATACACACAGACAGTGCATGGAACAAGGAACTCTTCTGGGATAATTAAATCCACTATAGTCCGAATAAGTAATGGTAAATGACAAATACCAAATACTATAGTGGATTTAATTATCCCAGAAGAGTTCCTTGTTCCATGCACTGTCTGTGTGTATCATAAAAAACTCAGGGGACCATTCTGAGTTCATTCCCATATATATATATATATATATATATATATATATATATATATATATATGTATGTACAGGGTGGGCGGAAAGTAGCTCCCTAATTTAAATTACATATAAATTATGTATAAATTGTGATTGTATTGTTATATTGTTATGGTGTGTTCTCTAAAGTGGTACAATTGTAACGTTCATTTTTTTTTTTCATTTCAGATTGAAGGGTAACATGGCTGAGCGTTTAACACTGCAGGAGCGTGCCCAGTTGGCGGCACGGTACGAAGTTTGGCAATCTGTCGTTCGAGTTCAAAGATGGTGGCGGGCCATTCACGGACCACGTGCCCAAGTGGACCCGAAAACAATCAAGAACTGCCACTCGAAGCTCATGACCACGGGGTCTGTGGCAGATGTTCGAAGATGTGGTCGCCCTTCGACATCCAGGGCCCAGGAGACGGTGCAGGCAGTTCAGGAAATGTTCGCACGGAGTCCACGAAAGTCAACTCGCCAGGCAGCTCGGGAAAGTGGACTCTCCCGCTACTCAGTGCGAACTGTGCTGAAGAAGGAGCTGAGCTGGCGTGCGTGGAAGCCGCATTACTGCCAATCTCTCTCGGACGAGGACTGCGACATTCGCATGGAGTTCGGGGAAATCATGCTGGCTTGGCATGAAGACTGGCCCCATCTCTTCCGCAACATCCTCTGGAGCGACGAGGCGGTGTTCCACGTCGGAGGCTTTGTCAACCGCCACAATTGCCACTACTGGGCAGGAGAGGATCCCATGGTTACCGCTGAAAAACGGCAGAATCGGTTCAGTGTAACGGTGTGGTGTGGTATGACCTCAGATCAGGTTGTGGGCCCGTTCCTTCTGCGCAACACCATGAATGCTGAGCGGTACTTTGCTATGTTGCGAAACGAGGTCTGGCCGGTTGTCAGCACATGGAAGAACATCGACGATCTGATATTTATGCAAGATGGCGCCCCTCCGCACTTCGCTCTTGTTGTCCGTGAGTGGCTGGATGCCCACTTCCCTGGGCGTTGGATGGGTCGTCGTGGTCCACATCAATGGCCAGCCAGGAGCCCCGACTTGACACCGTGCGACTTCTTTCTTTGGGGGTGGGTAAAGGAAGAAGTCTACCGCACCAAACCGAGGACATTGGAAGAACTGGAGGACCGAATTCGGGAAGTCATGTCCTCCATCCCGCCGGAGTTCCTGCTAAAGTCAGTGGACGCCATTCCTGGGCGGCTCCAGAAGCTGGTGGAAAGAGTTGGAGCCCACATTGAATTTTAGAGAAAACCTACCATGTATGCCTACCTTTTCATATTATTTCTTCTGAAATAAATGGATAATATACATATTTTTTTTCCAATCCAATAAGTAAAATAGTATCATAAAATCAATTATAGGGTACTTACGCTTAACGGGTAATTTGAATTTGCCAAAAATTTTATTTATAAACAAATTCCATTCTTCTGTTTTTATTCTGAGCGAAAAGGACTATTACTTTTTCATTGAAATTCTGTGTACTGTTGATCAAATTTTTCTCTATTGAAATCATTGCAAGAGCATTTAGTCTTTCCTGATTCATAGTGCTCCTTAAGAACGTCTTTATTCTTTTTAATGTTGAATGGCAGCGTTCGGCCTCGGATGTAGTCATGGGGATGGTCAAAAGAATTTTTATGAGCTTAGATTATTTTCAGTGATAAATTTCAGCAGATCAATTAACCTGTCGTAATTGTGCATATCAGGTCTACTGTAGAAAACTTGTAGTTCAGTAAGAAGCTTTTCTTTTTCAATCATGGGATATGCCTCAGTGGTCACCGTTACCTCTTCCATAGGCATTTTCATATTATAGCTATCGAAGTTTTCCTTGGTAAACAGTTTAGCAGCTTTTAATTGTTTGGTAAATGAATACCTCTCAGCTATGTCAACACATATGCAGTCGCACACTTCCTTTGCTTCAATCATGAGTGTTTTTGAAGGATTTTCACAGTACTCCGAATTTCTTATTTTTAAAATGGCATTGTTGAAGTTTGCTATATATTCTTGTACTTTACATGAGTCAATAGCTCGAGATTGCATTTGATTGTAAATGACTTCTACGTGAGGCATTATCTGATGAAAAAGTTTCAACCAAAAGATGAACTTTTCGTTATTCAAAACGTGCAAAATTCCTGTTGCTTCTGAAATGGTTTGATCTGCGTTTGCTGTCGACTGTATTTCTTCAAGGCATTTTTTTAAGGGTTCGAAATTTTCATAGACGCGGTTTATGGTACGTATATGAAAATTCATCTAGTAGGGGATGGACGAGGAATGCGGCTGGCCATATGTTTGCTTAAAATAGAGAGACGAAGTGGTGACCTGGAGAAAAATGTTGGTATAGCCAAGAGGTTAGAAAAGAATATTCTTGAATTTCGGGTAGTACTTGCTGCATTTTTCATAATCAGATTCAGTTGGTGGGCATAACAGTGAATGAAGTGTGCATTATTGTAAACTTTAATTTTAGCCCGAACTCCCCCTTTTTTTCCTTTCATGACATTTGCGCCATCAAATGTCTGAGCAATTAGTTTCTGCTTGTTTCCTTCGAGAAGAATATCTAGCTGATCTAGAATGCACTTAGATGGTCCTTCTGCCGTTTGATTTTCCGGAGTAAAGAAACCCCAGAAGCGCTCAAAGACTTCCTCATTCAGATCGTATTTCAGAACAATAACCATTTGAGTGTGTTCAGAAACATCAGTTGTGTCATCAGCCATGACCGCCACAAACGAAGCTTCTTTAATTTCTTTTTTTATTTGATTGCGGGATACCTGCAGCACACAGTCAAGAATATCATTCTGAATGGTTTTGGAAACGCCCTTGAAGACTGTGTTGCTTTCTAAATGTTTTTTCAAATAGGGATCAAATTTTTATGCGAAATTAATTAATCCCCTGAATACACCTGGATTTGCCGAATCATCATTTTCATCATGTCCACGTAAAGAAATCTCAAAATTTCCGCAGAATTTAATGCAGTCTATTATTTTCGACAATATTTCACGATTTTTGGTAACTTTGTTATTATGTTCGATAATCAAGAGTTTGCAAGCCTCACAAAGTTTTTCTCTGATACTTACCGTTCCTAAAAGTGACAGGGAAATCACATTATCAATATGCTTCTTTGAACGCTCATACTTTTCAGTTTTTTCTTTCATTTTGTTTATATTTGTAAAACCACTTTTTGTCCACGTCAAGTCACCACCGAGTAGTAGACACGGGAAACAAAATAATGCATTTTTAACTCTACAACCACAAAGCCAACTTTTTCTTTGGTACCATTCTGAATTAAAACTACGAATATATTTCTTATTGTTACTTATTCCGGGCTGAGATATTTGAATTTCTGGTGTAGGGCGTCCTTCAGTTTTAATAGCTATTTTTTCTTGAAGAGATAACTGTGAAAAATTACGAGACTGAATTTTACTCACTGTCACCCGACTCACTTCTGGGGCTAGCGCAGCCATGATAATAGAATAGGCGCCTAGTTAAAATTTCACTTGCAAAAAAAATATTCTAAGAAATGAAAGCTATATATTGTAAATAATCCAATTATTATATAATTAACTTCAGTCTCACGACAAAAAATAAATGATAACGAATCATTGATAAATGCAATTCGGAAATTAAATTTCGAATTAGCAAACGATACAGCAACACAACTACCACGTCAAACAAACAAATCGGCACTGCTCTGTCCACAGTGCTTTGGATCCTCTTAAACCCGCGATTCTGACTCGCTCTTCGTACGTCCGCCACCGAGGTTTCAAGCGTTTCGAACAAAATCTGGAACTGTTAAGTACGCAGTTTCACGGGAAGGCTGAAGCTACTTTCGTGATTCATTCGTTCGGCATTGAAATAGTTTAAGGAAAAAAGGATGTAATCTGATTTAAAAACTCAAAGTTCATTAAAAAAAACAATCAGAGAGGCTATTTTAAATATTTAAATATAAAGATCATAAGATCAGGGGGGTGCTGCAGTTCCACAGTGCCTACCTGCGAGCTGCTCCTGGTTCCGAGGGTCCTGGATGACTGTGTGGTGCGTCCTCGTTGTCTGATTGATGGTCAGAGTCATCGTCCTGCAGGAGTGGAATGGCGGGAATGCCAGCTGGTCGCCTCCTGTCCGACTGTGGGCGGTATAATCGAGCGGCCTTGACGAAGAAATGGTGATGCAGCTGTTTCTTGAAAGTATGGAGTAATAAATACCGAGTGATAGAAAATTTAGAAGAGGAAGAGCCATTGTTGTCCCAAGGCGATATGATGACTAAGTTGATTGATGCAGCATTGCTTGTATATATTAAGTTAAGGTGTATATATATATATCCATCTCATAATTGTAAGGTTAGTGAAAAATTCACTTAATTTAGAGCTAGCACTTTTGGGCTCTTGTGGCATCATTTTTTTGGGGCACTGCGCGTCCTTCCTACTCGTTTGTTGAATGCGGCACTTACAGGGCGTGGTCTTATAGAGAGCTCTCTTGCAATTCAGTTTGGTTGTTTAGATACAAGATTGTTGCACCGTGCAATGGTGCAGGTTGTGTTGCTGTTGCAAGGTTTAGAAAGAAGACCATAAATAGTGCCCCTTTTGTTTTTTATCTTAATTTTATGCAACTGAGGCCTAAGGTAGGCCCACATCGAGTCAGCAACCCTGAGGTAGGACCTAATAGGACCTCCAAGTCCGTAAGTTTTTAGCCTAGCTTAACTTGGGCTGTAGGTTAAACTGGCCCTTCAGAGCTTGGCCGTTCACGGCTCAGCTGGGATTCTGAACCCAATAAACTAAAAAATAACATGGTCTTTCGAAACCGGATTCTAGCCCAAGACTGAGTCAGTAACTATTTTCCGGCAAAGTTCTGATTGTGCAAATTGCAGCCCAAGTTAGGCCTGGACGGGTTGAGCATAATTGAGCTGAGGTCCCAGGGTAGAAAGTTTGGTCGCCCAATTGCGAAACTTGGCCACTAGTCTGTCGTTGTTTTGGGCCTACATTTTACCGGTTTAGTTAATTTTGGTTTATTGTTCGTAGGCGAAGGTTGCAGACTTCAGTGCGCCAGTTACGTGGGTGGAAAATTTGGTATTCCATACTGGTGGTTGCTGGTTAGTCAGTACCCCACCCAGCAATTCAGTTTATTTGAAAAAAGCAAAATTTGAGTTTGATCAGTTTGGTTAAGTATTTTTGCCAATTTAGCTTATTTGGTATTGAACCCAATTGTTGTTTGCATTGAAGATGAGTGCAGCTGAATTGAACAAGTTTCAAAAAAGAAGAAGCGCCTACAAAGGTCTAATTACAAAGGTCATTGTTAGAAAATCTAGAAGAGGAGGAGCCATTGTTGTCCCAAGGCGATATGATGACTAAGCTGATTAATGCAGCATTGCTTGTATATATTAAGTTAAGGTGTGTGTGTGTGTGTATCCATCTCATAATTGTAAGGTTAGTGAAAAATTCACTTAATTTAGAGCTAGCATATTTGGGCTCTTGTGGCATCATTGTTTGGGCACTCTTGTGGCATCATTTTTTGGGGCGCTGCGCGTCCTTGCTACTCGTTTGTTGAATGCGGCACTTACAGGGCGTGGTCTTATAGAGAGCTCTCTTGCAATTCAGTTTGGTTGTTTAGATACAAGAGTGTTGCATCGTGCAGGTTGTGTTGTTGTTGCAAGGTTTAGAGAGAAGCCCATAAATAGTGCTCCTTTTGTTTTTTATCTTAATTTTATGCAACTGAAGCCTAAGGTAGGTCCACATCGAGTCAGCAACCCTGAGGTAGGACCTAATAGGACCTCCAAGTCCGTAAGTTTTTAGTTTAGCTTAACTTGGGCTGTAGGTTAAACTGACCCTTCAGAGCTTGGCCGTTCACGGCTCAGCTGGGATTCTGAACCCAATAAAATAAGAAAAAATAACAGTCATTGCCACTATAGATTCTGCTATAGAGCAAGAGGATTTAAGCTTAGTGACTGCACGGCTTTCCATATTAGAAACTAAATATGTTGCTCTAAGCGAAGTAAATGTTAAAATTGAGGCTCTTATAGAAGAGAATGAAATAGAAAATAACATAATTTACTTTGAAGAGATTATTGATGATATAATTAAAGTATGCCACAGAGCAAAAGAGTTTAGCAGCTCAGTACAGTTAGAGACCAGGTCTAATAATGAAACACAACCCTCAACAAATGGTGTTTGTGAAGTTAAGGTGAACAGATCTGCAGTTCAATTACCGAGGCTTGTACTCAAAACATTTTCTGGGAGTATTCAGGAATGGCAAGGATGGGCAGACAGTTTTCAATCAGCAGTTCATTCTAGTCAAGTGTTAAGTGCGGTGGAGAAGTTTAATTATTTGCAGTCCCTCTTGGAAGGGGAGGCAGCAAAGACAATAGCAGGATTAGCATTAACAGAGGCTAATTATAATGTGGCTTGGGATAAATTAAAGAAATGGTTTGGTAAGCCAGAGATCTTAATTAAAAGCCGCCTCCGCGCACTTTTAGCTATACCTCCTGTTAATAATCCCAATAGTGTCAAGGAGTTACGGCAGTTATATAATGAATTTGAAGTTAGAACTACGTCCCTAGACAACTTGGGTGTAGGAATGGAAAGGTATGGTATAATGTTGGTCACTATACTGGACTCTAAATTGCCTAGCTCAATTTTGTTTGAATTAAGTAGGGGACACTCTGCAGAACATGTGTGCATCCCCCTTCAGCAGATGTTAAGTCTTTTAAGCACAGAATTAGCAAGACGAGAGGGAATTGAGTTTGCACAGTGGGGTTTTGTAGAAACCAAAGTTTCTACAAAAAGGAATAGCCCAGGTACAGTGTCAGCTCTACATGCATCCTCTGAGAATACATTAAAGGGAATCAAGGAATGCATATTTTGCGAAGGCAACCACAAGTCATATAAATGTGAGGTGGCTGAGGCTTTACCCTTTGATGAGAGAAAGGACAGGGTAACTAAGTCCACACTGCAGTGGCGGCTCGTGGTCAGGGAGAGTAGGGAGGCCCAAAATTGTCTATAATATATGCTTTATAAATAAAACAGATAACAAAGTGTTAGATGCCCTACTTTTTGCATGTCACGATCGTATAGAATTAATACTATCAAAAAAATCCTCTTTCATAGTTTTTAGTGATAAAAACAGAGGAGGCATGGGAGGCCGGGCCTCCTCTGTTTTTATCACTAAAAACTATGAAAGAGGATTTTTTATAGTATTAATTCTATATGATCGTGACATGCAAAAAGTATGGCATCTAACACTTTGTTATCTATTTTGTTTATAAAGCATATATTATAGACAATTTTGGGCCTCCCTACTCTCCCTGACCACGAGCCGCCACTGGTCCACAGCATGTTTTAAATGTTTTTTGAGAGGTCACAGAGCAAGGTTTTGTAAATAAAAATTTTGTGCAAAAAATGCCATGGCCGGCATCAGCCATTTTTGTGTGAAAACACTCCTAGTAGGCCTACCCCAGAAGTAGAGACATCAGTGCAACATGCCACTGCTATGAAAGGGAGTAAAAGTAAAGGAGGATTATTGCAAACAGCTGCAGCATTATTAATTGGGAATGATGGAGAAGCTACTGTAAGAGTGTTGTTTGATAGTGGTAGCCAGTGTAGCTTTATTAAGACCAGAATTTCCAGAAAATTGAAGTTAAAAGAATTTAAGAATTTCTGGGTTTGGGGGTTCCGGTCAAAACCGAACCAAAGTTAAGAAGGTAGAAGTTCTGGTTAAGAGGTTGTTACCACAAGGTCCCACTATCAAGGTCCAAGCTGTAGAGATTGACTTTGTGCTCCGGTCACTACTTGTTTAGATATGGCATATGTTCAAGAATTGCAAGTTAAAGGAATTAATTTGGGCAATAATAAGTTTGAACAGAAGATAGTCTTTTGATTGGAGCTGACTATTACTGGGACTTTATCACTGGCAGAGCTGGGCAATAAATACATTGAATGTATTTAAATACTAAATACTAAATACATGGGAGAAATGTATTTAAATACTAAATACTAAATACATTTTACGAATGTATTTAGATACTAAATACAAAATACATCAATTGTATTTAAATACATTTGTAAATACATTTTAAATACATACAAATTTTAACATATGCATTCACTAATTCATGAGTAACAACAATATAAAATGCTTGATAAAGGATGAGTGTACAGATTCGTTGTAGCATTGCTTGCAGCAGAGACTTCGTGTTTACACAGCAAGCAGGTGCACTTTACCTTATTACCGTCTTTAGATTTAATTTTAAAGTATTTTCCATCAAACAGAGGGTGCACTAAATTGTTATCTGCAGATATATCACTGATTCACCGGATTTGCTTGTTGAAGCCATGACACGCACACGATAAAGAAATCAACCGCTTTCGACTAAGAGTGGCACACAACTGATTGAACTGACACGTTGAAACATGAACCATGCTGTACTACACTCGACGCGTCGTACAGTGCTAGTACAGAACGTGTATTAAACCAGTAAAAGTATTTACATTTTTATATTTTGAGTATTTAAATACATTGTATTTAAATACTCATTAAAGTATTTAAATACTGTATTTAAATACATGAAAAACAATGTATTTATAAATACAGTTCTAAATACACAAATGTATTTAAATACGTATTTAAATACAAATGTATTTAAATACTGCCCAGCTCTGATCACTGGTAATATTGTCCGCACATCTCGAGGTCCGGTAGCTATTGAAAGTAAGCTAGGCTAGATGCTACATGGTAGCTATTGCAATGAAATGGAGGTAAAAGCTCTTTTTGTTAATATTGAGGAGAACAGCCATGGTTTGGAAAGGCATTTGAAAGCCTTTTGGGAACTTGAATCCATTGGCATAAAGGACAAGCAGGAGAAGCAGGCAAGTACAGCGAACAGTGATGTTTTAGAGCAATTTGAAAAAGGGATTGGGTTTAGAGATGGTTGCTATGAAGTTGGCCTCCCTTGGAAGGATTCTTGCAAACCCAGTTCAAACCTTCAGTTAGCTAATAGGAGGTTGGAGACTTCATTGCACAGGCTAAGAAAAAATGAGGAGTTGTTAATTGAATACAATGAGGCCATCCTAAGCTATGTAAAGGAGGGCTATGCTGAAAGGGTGCAAGGTGAGCTGGTGAGCCAGGAGGAACATTATCTGCCACACCATGCAGTGGTACGGCGAGACAAAACTACCACCAAACTGAGAGTAGTTTTCGATGGCTCAGCTAAGGACAAAGGTGGTGTGTCCTTGAATGACTGTTTGGTTGCTGGGCCAAATTTAAATGCAGATTTATTTTCCTTGTTACTGAGATTCAGGTTTGGTAGAGTACCATTGACTGCAGATGTGAAGCAAACCTTTTTGCGGATAAAGTTAAAACCAGAGGACAGAGATGCAGTAAGGTATCTGTGGGTGGATACGAAAGACTTGTTGGAAAATGAACCTAAGGTTCAAGCATATAGAATGAAGTCAGTGTTGTTTGGCCTCAGCTCTAGTCCATTTCTGTTGGCAGCTACTATGCAGTATCATTTTAAGAAATATTCTGAAGTCTATCCTAACTCTACTGAACACATAAGGAAAAATTTTTATGTTGATGATTTGCTGTGTTCCGTGGATAATACAGAAATGGCTAAACAGATATTCGTGGAGGCTAGAGCTATAATGAGGGAGGCTGGCATGGAGCTTAGAAAATGGCAGACCAATCATTTTTAATTACAAGAGTTTATGAGTCAGTCCTGTGTAGAACCTGATGCAGCAGAAAGTATTGAGGATTCTGGTATTAATTACAACCCTCTGCCGCCTATTCTTCAGCCAGTTTTCAATCCACCTACCTACTTCCCCACCGATACCCAGCGCGCGCACTTTCGCCATTAGTCGGCAGTGAGGTACCTTATCAAAGGCTTTCTGAAAGTCGAGATAAAGTATATCAATCGCCCTACTCTTATCACACTCACTCAACATGACGTGAAAATACTCGAGCAAGTTGGTGAGACACGACCTATGCCATCTAAACCCATGTTGGGAGGCCCCAAGCAGCTTGTAGGAATCCAAATGGTCAACGATCCTATCCGCTATTATCCTCTCTAATAATTTACCTACAACTGAAGTGAGACTAATGGGACAATAGTTCCATGGACTTCCGTGATCCCCTTTCTTAAAGATAGGGGTCACGTTGGCTTCCCTCCAGTCACCAGGCACCTGGCCCGTCTCCAACGATTTGTTGAAGACTGTAGCCAGGTGGGGAGCTACCTGGTCGCGCACCTCCCGCAACACTCTGGAGAAAAACTGGTCTAGCCCAGGAGCCTTAAACGCGCTCAGTTTGTCTATTCTATCGGCAACGACTGTCGCGGTACATCGAACACTATCCAGGCCAGCACCTTCGTGCCTGACGCCTGGCTCGGGGATGACGCGGGTGTCCTCCGTGGTGAACACTCCCGCAAAGTACTCATTAAGCACATTAGCGATGTCCGCGTCGGAGGTCCGCAGAACGCCGCTGGGGTCCTTTAACGGACCTATCATGCTTCTAATGGGCTTTCTACTATTAACATAACTGAAGAACTCCTTAGGGTTCCCCTTGCAGAGGTTTGCCACCCGTAGTTCTTCGTTACGTTTCGCTAACCTAACCTTCGCCTTCACTTCCCTACACAGGCGGACATACGCCTCAGTGTCCTCATGGGAACGATTGGCCTTCGTCCTCCTATAAGCAGCTTTCCTATTTCGGATAGCCAAAGCGATGTCACGACTGAACCACTTAGGCTGCGTTGAAGCAGGGGTGACCGGTTTTGAGGGTATGGCAGCAGACTGCAGCACCATAAACTCGTCCCGGAATGCACTTCACACTCCCTCAACATCGCCGCCGACCTCTAACCCCATCCTACCTACGCTATCCCGGAGGCTAACGAAATCCGCCCACCGTAGATCGAGCTTACTGCCTCTGGAGTTACTACGCTTCACCCGAGGGACGCACACACGGAACCTAATCAGACCGTGATCACTCCCGCCCAACGATTCGTCAACGGTGAGGCCAGTGACGAGGTTGTCTTCGGTTGTGAATACTAATTCTAGAACGCTTTCGCCTCGGGTAGGCTCATTGACCCACTGAGTGAGGAAGTTCTCATCAGCAAAGTCAACTAGCCTCCTCCCTTCAGCATTAGCAGTCCTGTCTTCCCACTTTATGCCGCGACAGGAGTTCGGTGTACAACGCTGTATCCTCTTCGAGGAGGAGATGCGGAGGTCTGTACACCAAGATTAACCTATAATTCGTCCCTCCCACTTTCAGATCCGATCGCAAAACTTATTCCTAATCGACCTAGCATTAAAAAGCATTGCACGGAGGGAGCCTTCCCTATTCTGACCGCACCCTAGCACGACCCGTTTCCCGAACAGCCAGGGCTGTCGGGAGTTGAAGAGCCCCTCACCAACGGGAGGCAACTTCCGCGGGAGCCTGAGCCCCTCCAACGGGGAAGGAGGGTCACCCACCTGTACCTGGACGCACCCTTCAGTTGAAGGTACGTCCGCCACCGGCTCAACATCATCTCTCCCCGGTGGGGGCCCGTCATCTCTCCCCGGGCTCGACCTCACCATTCTGTATAGGTGCCGGTTGAGCAGCGCGCCTAGCACACCTTTACCCTTGTCATTGAGGTGGACACCATCCCTCTGGTAAAGGTCCCACCTACCCGAAAATGCGTCGAAGGCGTCAATAAACCTCACGCCCAGCCGGACGCACAAGTCTTGCACCCTCTTGTTGATGCCAATGACCTTACTGAGCGCGTGGTCACTGGCATTCATTCGCGGTAAAATACCCATCAGCATTCCCCTATCTGTCTTCAGTTTTAGATCATCCGCAAGAGACATGATCTCGGTGATGATCCTTCTGTAAAACCTACCCTACCGTCTCTGAGGAACAGGTCGTTGCCACCAGCGTGGACAACGATCGCAGTCTTCCGACTAGCCACGCGCAGCTTCTCTAGCTTCTTCCTTAAGTGCGCCGTTCCCCGCCCAGGTAAGCACCTTACCTTCCTCCTGTCCCGATTTGCAGAAGCAAAGTACTTCTCCTGGCCCCTGATCTGCGAGTCCCCAATCAAAACGGTCTTCCTCCTTCGAGCACAGGAGACTAAAGCGGTTGGAGGTCCTGACAGGGGCAACCGGGGTCTCAGGCTTCGGCTTTGCAGCCTTCTTGCCCGAGACCTTTCGATACCCGTCACCACCCATTGACTCAGCCGCACTTACACCACCCGACCCACCCCGACCAGCAGCTACATCCTTCGGTTTCTTTGGGCTATCAGTAGGCCCCTTCACACCCTTTTTCTTTATCGGCCCCTTCCCACCCTTCTCTATCGGCCCCTTCTTTGCGCCCTCCACCTTGCGCCGCGGTTCCGTGCGTTCCACGTGGGTCGCTGGCGATTCCTGACACTGATTTTGTACCCTGGCTCTCGGTTGCACCTCTACCCTTTCTCCGCGGTCCCGAGCTCTGTCCAGTCCATCGCTGGACCGCCTTTCCAGGGCAGCTATCCTATCAATGAGCTCCGGGGTGGAGGGCGCAGCCGCGTCAGTGACCGCCGCACCTCCAACAGCAGGTCTGGACGACTCGAGCCGCCGGACCCTCTCCTCTAGCTTCTCGTAAAACTGCATGAGTTCGCAAAAGCGGCACATGCTGGAGTGGTTAATCTTCTGGAAGCAAGCTTCTTTGAAGTTCGTCACCCACTGGTTTACTCCACACCTCGCACATTCAGCCTTCAGTTTCTGCGGTCCAGTCATTGTAACTTTTTTTTTTCTCGAACTCTGAATACACTGAATAAGATAAAGCGTTCTAGCAATGAAAACTATCAAAAACGTTCTGACCAGTATATAAAAAAGGAGGGGGGGGGGCGGTGAATTCTTCCCGCGCGTAGACGCATCCGCCTATTTGCAAGTGACGTTCATCCCATCCAGAAGGCTACACCTCTCGCTGCTGCTGCACCGACCAAGGGTCTCCCCAGGGATCGGACAGTCCCAAACGTGTCGCAGCTACCAACTGACAAACACTCGCGACGCAGGCGTCACGGATTTTTCGCCAGAAGCGACAGCGAGATGCAGCCTCTTACTAAGTCTTACTAGTCACTCACAAGCGGCCAGACTCTTAGAATCCAGTGTTCAAGGGATATCCCACCAGACCCAGAGGCTACGCCCGAGAGTTTACGCTGGCCTGGCAGCTGGGCAGTAAAGCTCTCTCACCTAAGAGCAGTACAGCCAAGCACTATCAACTGGTCACCAAAGAACGATCGCAGGGGGCTGGTCAGGCCATTACTCGTTAGGAATGGGCTTAACGGGGCACTAGCCACACTCCATTCATCGCGCCCCTACGCCTGGGACCCCTCCATCCCAGTCTCTCACGACCTACGAGCGTTAAATGGTGTTATTTATAGCGGTTCCAAAGCCTCTCTTCCCACGCATGAGGTAGCAGTAGGGTCCTAATAGTAAAAGAAGAGAAAAAGACTTAATACTAAAAGAATTTTTTTTTTTTTTTTGCAGTCAGAGAAGAGCATCCTTAACCTAAGCTAAAAGGACAGAGTAGAGATGGGATGGGGTCCTAGTAACCCACGGGACAGGATTGTACAACAGACTTCACCCGCCCTCCCGAAAGAGAGAGAGAACCTAAGAGGAACTGGCAGCCAATTTCTCTAGAATCCCACGACTCGGGACCGGAGGGCTGTCACACCCCAAGTATAAAGTTTACAACACCCAGAAGAAATGTGCATAACCTTTATACCCCCCCCTGCGGAGAAAGAGAGAAAGAGAGAACGAGAAAGAAGAAGAGAAAGAGAGACAGAAAGAAAGAGAGAGCCAGAGACAGAAAGAAAGAGAGAGCCAGAGCCAGAGAGCCAGAGACAGAAAGAAAGAGAGAGCCAGAGACAGAAAGAAAGAGAGACAGAGAGAGAGACAGAGAGAGACAGAGACAGAGAGACAGAGACAGAGACAGAGACAGACAGAGACAGAGAGAAACTATAACTAGCATTGCACACAATAAGCCAAATTTGCATTGCCAAAATGAAAATTTTCATTGAAAGTTAGTGTTTCTTTTGTTGTAATTTTTAAACAATTAACATTGAACACTTTGAACAAAAAACATTTTTACATTTTTAAAAACATTTCACTCAATAAATACAAAGTGTTTCGAATTCAATTCCTATCGTATCCTTCAGAAACTTTGCCTCCTACACTCTTTTGAAGTGGGGCCCAAGGCAGTCGCCTATTTCGCCTATTGGAGGAAACGGCCCTGAAACTATCTACCTTAAATTTACCTTACCTTAAATTTACCTTAAAGCGCTTCTACCTCAAGGGTGCGCTGCTCCCACGAAGTCCGCTCAGCGCCTCCTGAGGCGGGGCCACGACGGGGTCGCCACCCTTCTTTCCTCTTGCTCCTGCCATACGATTTGGTCCTCTATTGAATTTGTGGGGGCTGGTCTGGCAGAGGAATACCCTGACACTGTGGGTTGGTCGGGTATGTTGGCTAGAAACATGTCCAAGTGTTTTTTAAAAGTATCTACTGGGACTGCACTTATATCTCTAAGGTACTGAGGCAAGGAGTTAAACAGGCGAGAACCCTGCCTAGAGATACTATTATATTGAAGAGTTTGAATCCTTCTCAGACTGTTTGGTGGGAGGTGATATTTTTTACACATTCTACCAGTTCTTGTTAAGGTGGGCACAATTGGATCAGTATTGGGGGCAACTAAAAGCCCTTCTAGAATTTTCCAGGTGTAGATTAGGATGTATCTCTCAAACCTTCTCTCTATGGAATAAAGGTTGAGGCCTCTAAGCCTATCCCAGTAGTTTAATTTGTTTTTACTCACCTGTTGCCCATCAGGTTGTTTAATATACGAGGTAAAGGTTCTTTGTAGGCCCTCAATTTTTTGCAATTCATTCTGTTTGTGGGGAAACCATAATTGGGAGCAGTAGTCAATGCGTGGAAGGACAAGTGATTTCCACAGGGTAAGCATGGTCATACTGTCCCTAGTTCTGAATGTCCTCAGTATATAACCTATTAGTTGTTTGCATGATGAGGTTACTTTGTCAATGTGCCTGTTGAATGTTGCATCTTCAGATAATATAATCCCTAGATCCCTGACATGATCAGTTTGTGCAATATCTTTTCCTGTGGGTCCAGTGTAGTTGAATTGTTCTTTCAGGTATTTATTTGGTCCATACTTAATTAGTTCAAATTTGTCTTCATTGAAGGCCATATTGTTTGCATCTGCCCATGCATATATAGTTTGTAGATCTTTTTGTAGCTCTACACAGTCTTCTTTTTCTGTAATTGGTCTTAGTATTCTGGTATCATCTGCGAATGACAGGAGAGAGCTTCCTAGGTTACAGTTTGTATTGTTTAGCATTATAATGAATAGAATTGGTCCTAGTACTGTGCCTTGCGGCACTCCACTAATCACTTCTTTTTCTATAGATCTTGCTCCATTTACAGTTGTTATTTGTTTTCTGTCAGAGAGAAAGGCATGGATCCATTTTCCTATTTTTCCACAAATACCAAGTTCTTTTAGTTTATGGAATAATATACCATGGTCAACCTTGTCAAAAGCTTTTGCAAAGTCTAGATAGATGACATCAACATTGTGGTTTTCTCCCAAATATTGTAGGATTGTATTGCAATGGTCTATAAGTTCAGTAAGGCAGGATCTCTTGTGTCTGAAGCCATGTTGAAAGTCTTCTAAGAGATGTTCATTTTCTATAAAACTGACAATGTGCCTTTTCAGGACTTTCTCAAATATTTTAATAATATGAGAAGTCAAAGATATGGGTCTATAGTTCTTGGCTTCCTTTCTTTTGCCTCCTTTGTAGATTGGGGTAATATTTGTTTGTTTCATGATTGATGGTATTCTACTGGTGTCTAGTGAGGATCTCCACAGGATTTTCAAAGGCAGAGATAAAGTATGTTTGCATTCCTTAAGAATCTTGGCTCCAATTCCATCTGGACCAGGGGCTGAACTCCCCGGTAGCTCTGTTATTGCCTGTTGTATATCTCTAGTGGTTATTTGTATATCTTCCAATAATGGTCTGTCTTGGTCATTTTCTTCTCTATCAAAAAATGCTGTAGTTTTTATTTTCTTTGCTACTACAGGGGTACTCCAGCTTAAAGCATATTGAGATTGTAGAATGTTTGCCATTTCCTGTGTATTAGATGTGAGAGTTAGTCCATCTTTAGCAAGCAATGGGCCAATGCCCGTTTTGATAACTGCTTTGCGTTTAGCATAGCTAAAGAAGAATTTGCTATTTTCCTTTATAGTGCCAATAGCTTTGTGTTCATTATCAATATTCTCTCTTATGGTTGACTCCTTTATTTTAAGTTCTAACATCAGTATCTGATTCCGGATGTTACTATGTCTTGTATCGCTTAATTGCTTTGTCAGTTGTTTAGATAGCTTTGTTCTCTTTCTCATAAGTGTCCTTCTGTATCTGTGCTCTTTTGTCCGGTGCTTCTGTGCACTATCGTTTTTCTTTGGTTGTGTTTGTATAATGCTGATGACAGCAGGTATTGTATTCTACTCCAGCATTCTTCTGGCTTTAGGTTTTCTAATTCATCTTCCCAGTTTATTTCTCCCAGACAGTTATTTATTGATGTCCAGTCTGACTTGTGCAGGTTTAGGTCAGAGTATGGCAAGTTCGTTCGGCATGGGTCTTGCTTACATTTGTGGAGGGACAAGTTTGTGAATATGTGCATGACATTGTGGTCGGAGTGTATAGTTGGTGTTATAACAATGTGGTCAATTGTAGTTGCATTATTTGTCAGCACTAAATCTAGGATATTATTTTTTCTGGTTGGGCAGTGGACATGTTGTACTAGGAGCAGTTTTTCCATAAACTCATTCAGGTGTTTTGATTTGGACCTTTTTGTCCCTGATTTCATACCACCATATTGGTTCCAGGTGCAATTTGGGAGATTAAAGTCTCCTGTAATGATTAAGTCTCTTGTTGAGTCTACAATAGCTGGGCATTGCCTGATTTTTTCCAGAATTTCAGTGAGCTCTAGATGGGAGCTATCTGGGGGGCTATAGATATTCACTAGTATTATGTCTTCTTTATTTATGCTGAGCATGATGATTAGGAGTTCACAGGCTCTATTTGAGTATGCCATGAGCAGTTCACTTTGAATGTTTTCAGGGATGTACATCAGGACACCACCATTTAGACGGTCTTCTCTGTCACATCTATGGGTGGTGTACCCTTTGATTGCAATTTCACTACTCATGATCATGGGGTTCAGGTGTGTTTCTGTGAGGGCTATAACTGTGCTAGTAGTGTTTTCCACTAGGCTCTTTAGGTAAGGTACTTTGGTATGGTTTGAGTTTGGGTAAAGGCCCTCGATGTTTAAGTAAATTATTGATACATTTGTGGAGCCATTTGTTTCATCTCCCACATATAGGGCATTTGTAGGGTTCCTGCTGGGGTTCTCGTTTGCTTTTGTATGAGGAGCCCAAGTGAGCTTTGAATGTCTTGTATTTGTTTTATGAGGTGGTAAAACCCCAATGGGGTTTCATGGTTGCTTGCTGTACTATTTTCACCAGTGGGCTTACCTGGACCCGCTACATCAGCATAAGATCTGGGTGCAGGAATGGTATTTGGTCTTGGGTTTTCTTGCACCCCTTGGGCCAAATAGTGCTGAGGGATAGTAGGCTCACTATCCTGGTATTCTCTCCGTTGAGCTTGATGTGGTTGGAATCGGATTGTTCCCTTCAGGTGGGCCAGATTGCAGTTCTCTTTAAAACAACTTCTTTCCCACCATGAGCTCTGGCAAATTTGGGGATGAAAATAGGGACATCTTGCATTGGATCTACATCCAGAAATGCCATTCCCATCGTGTATAAATTTTTTGCAGAGTGGTGGGTGAGCAAATGGGCATTCTCTTCCCTTAAGTCCCTTAAGTCTTCTATGGACCACTTGTATAATGTTTGTACCTGTTGAGTCTGAAATAAAGTGTTTGTTTGTTTTCTTGATTCTCTAATAACATTTAATTTCTTCACTAACAATCAGAAGAAATAGCAAAATTAAAAAGGAAATATGGCAATTATTAAATTTCACGGAGTTTATTGTTTTGCGACCTGTTACAAGTATCGGGATTTTTTGAAATTAGTCATATTGGAAATATTTAACCAATCTAAACTGGTCATCCAACCAACCTATTGTAGTGTGGTCTCCGCGCGATATATATATATATATATATAAGCACACCGGACAAAAAATTAGTCACCCCTAATAGCACCGATAGTAGGAAGTTCAAGGTCACACAGAGGGCGCTGATGTAGCATTGGTAAGTGACAAGTAGCGGTGACGTAGCACACAGGATCAGATCTGTTTCGTGAGGTGGTGAAGAACAAAGTGTGTGTTGGATATAGTCTGCAAAATGGGTCGTGAGGCAGACGTTACTCAGTGGCAAAAAGGAGCCATCGTGTTTGGCAGAGCCCACGGACACAAAATGTCTGAAGTAGCCCAATTTGTTGGTGTGTCAACGCGTACTGTCCAGCGAGTTTACAAAGAGTGGTGTAGTTCGCAATCAACTGACAATCGACGGCGTAACTGTGGCCGGAAAACAATTCTCGACAATAGGGGCCGCCGCCATGTTTCTCGTCTAGTAACTGCAAATCGTTTTCAAACCAGAGAACAATTGCTCCAAGAAACCAATGAGGTTCTCCAGCGACCAATTTCCGAACGGACATTGCGACGAGAACTGCATGCGATGGACATCTGGAGCAGGGTACCACGGAAGAGGCCGCTGTTAACAGCAAGTCACAAATTGGCACGTTATAAATGGGCTCAGAGGCACAAAAACTGGACTGCGGCAGATTGGAAACGTGTAATTTGGTCCGATGAGTCCCGTTTTTGTTTGTTCTCCAACGATGGGAGGCGACGAGTACATCGCAGGTCCAATGAAGCCTTCAATCCTGAATGCGTCGAAGGTGTTGTTCAGTCTGGAAACAGAAAGTGAAGCGCAGGAATAGACACCCACGGACTCTGGCGGAACTTCGGGACCGGCTGATGAACGAGTGGCAGCAAATCGATGTTCAGTACATGCACAACCTCGTAGAGTCTCTGCCTCGCCGGATTCGTGCGGTTATCAAGGCCAGAGGCGCCGTCACACGTTATTAGGTACATTCTGAGAGGGGTGACTAATTTTTTGTCCAGTGTGCTTATATATATATCTATATATATATATATATATATATATATATATATATATATATATATATATTAGGGTGGAGCGAAAATAAAAAAATTTACGTATCAATTTGTACATGTGTACAAAAGTTGTGTATTGATGCATGTAATGGCTTAAAAATATCAATACAATTCTTAGTCATTTAGAGGTTCCGCAAGCCACTTGAAATATTCAGTAGTAATAAGTAGTTATTACTCTCGATGAGATCTGCTCATAATCCATTTTTACTGGAAGAGCTCCATATAAGTTAAATTAAAATAATTTAATTAAAAAATAATAATCTGGTTGGCAACTCTGTTTTCAGGACAAGTTGTGGCAATAATTCATAGTAAACAGACTCAGTTTGAGACGTTTTCTTTTGAGAGAGTGCGTGTAGTATCTTTACTCCAGTGATTCAGTATTTTTTTTTAATTTAGACGGTCATCATGGTTTCTACAAGAAAAGTTGAACGGAAGAAGTTATCAGCAATCAGTCAAATATCAGATTTTAAACCAATCCCCTTTACACTTAATGTTCTTCCAACAATCAGAAATGCTATTTGCCGAAAGTCGCTGAAATTGCTGATAAGATTGCTTTTGACCTTGAAGTAATATGGAAAAAGGCTTCCATACCTATCATCTGTCACAGTAGTGTGATTAGAAAGATACGAACGTGCCATAACAAATACCAGAGTTTGTTGAAATCAGCTAAGAGAGCTGGAACGCCAAGTTTTGATCATAAATTTCAGAAGTTTCTCAACGAATCAGAAAAGTTATTCGATGTAGCTGCATGCCAGTGTAGGTCAAAATTATGTTAATGCGATAAATCTCGAAGAGTTCCTATTGCTGAAAGAAAATTTCTAGAAGACCAGCGAACACAACGAAAAATGTACATTGGAGGAGTGGATAAAATACTGACAAAAGTTCTGAATAAGCGTAGTGAACGCATATTAGCTAGCCAGAAAAGACCCCTGGATAGTGTGAAGCAAGCACTAGTACGGCACACTTGAATCAGGACTATCCTTTATCAGAATCGGAAGCAAATTCCGAATTTTCTAATTCTGAATCAGAAGTTTCTATAAAACCAAGTAGCAAGTCTTTAATTAGGCCTAGCCAAATGAGAATTAGTACTTCTGTGCTGGCTGAACTTGTGATCGCTATGGTGTTTCCGATCGTGCAGCAGCTGCTATCGCCAGCTCTGTAATCCAGAATATGGGAATAGTTCACAAAGAAAATACCTCTCTTGTAGTAGACAGACACAAAGTTAGACGCGAAGGGAAAAAGGTGAGAAAAGAAGTGCAAAGCGGTGAAAGGACTTTCCAGTGCAAGGGACTATACTTTGATGGACGGAAAGATAAAACACGAGTGAAACTTAAGCAGAATCAGAAGTTTGTTATGAAAACCATTGTAGAGGAACATATTGCCATCATCCAAGAACCTCAAATCAGTATTTCTTGGTCACACTACTCCGTTGTTTGGAAGTAGTAAAAACATATGTGACTCCATAATATTTTTTCTACAAGAAAGTGATATTAATCTAAACACACTTAGAGTTGTTGGGTGTGATGGTACAATAACAAATAATGGATGGAAAGGTGGTGTAACTCGTCGTCTAGAACAGCATCTCACACGCCCATTACAGTGAATGGTGTGCATGTTACACATGAATGAACTCCCTTTTCGTTATCTCTTCCAACATCTCGATGGCTGCACCAGTGGACCAACAGCATTTACAGGTGAAAGTGGCAGAGCAATGGCTAAATGTCAGGAATATGGGGTTGTTTCATTTGTTCCAATTCCTATTGATCTGCCAGAGTGTTTAGAAAATATTGAATTAAGCACCGATCAGAAATATTTGCTGGATATTTGCAAAGCTGTCTCATCTGGCCTTTGTTCATCAGATTTGGAAAAACGTGATCCAGGTGCTTTAAATCATTCACGATAGTTAACGACTACTAATAGAATATTGCGTTTGTACGTATCGTCCGAAAATCCTTCAGAATCTCTTCTCACTCTGGCACAGTTTATTTACAAGGTTTATGCTCCAAGTTGGTTTCGAATTAAAATGTACCATGTAGCTACAGATGGCTCAAAAAATTTATGGTATATAATTCAAAATTCGAGATTTCTTTCAACAGAATTGAAAGTAGTGATTGATCCAGTCATTCAGAGAAACGGTTTTTATGCTCACCCAGAAAATTTGCTGATAGCAATACTTGTAGATGAACGTCAACATATAAGAAAGCTTGTTCTGCGAAGAATAATGTCCGCTCGAGCTGTAAGGCGTATGGGGATCAGGTTCTTCAAAATACCTGAAATAAATTTCACTGCATCTGACTACACTGATTTGATTGTTAACTGGCAAAAAGATGGCAGGTTAGAGCCTCCATTAACCCAGAATATCATGGATGACGAACTGCTACAGTTCGTAAATCAAGAAAACAATACAGTAAAGTTAGAATTCGACCAGTTTCCGTGTCATACGCAAGCAGTAGAGCGAGGAGTACGACTTGTTACAGAAGCATCGGCTGCTGTGTGTGGCTCTGAAAACCGAGACGGGTTCATTAAAGCAAGGATGAAATCAAGAAACATCATGCCTTCTTTTAACACAAAATCAGACTACGTGTGTAAATAAGTAGGCCCTTATTTAAGGTAGGGTGGTTGGGAAGTGGATAGGGTGGAACTCGATGTGCAACCACCTCCACGTGGTGAGTTCGGGGTATTTTCTGTATTATTCAGGCTGAATTTAGAAAAGAGTTGCACAATGCACATCAATGGTAAGTTATGGTATTTGTAATTTTATGAAAAAAACATGAATTTTTCAATGCTCATGCGGAACTAGAAGATTAATGCTCAGGACAAAAATATTTTGGCTGTTGCTATGTCTTATCATTGCGCAACTTTTGCACCCATGTACGAATTGCTACCTAAAATTTTTGGTTTTTACTCCCTTTTTCGCTCCACCCTAATATATATATATACACATACATATACAGGGTGGGTAAAAGAAGTGACCCCTTAGAGGTAAACTGTTATATTAAAAAATGTAAGGGGACTAGAGCTCCCAAACTTCATAGATGCTTAGTTTAGCATGTTGTTCGTCTTAATTGAGAAGTTGCTCGATGTGTCCCCCTTCCTGTTCAACGCAGGCCTCCAAACGTGTACGCCACTAATCAATACACCTGTTTACATATCGTTGAGACACCTTCTCCCAGTCGAGCAGAATTCTTTCGCGTAGTTCATCTATATCTCTTATATTGGTACCAGCGATGTAAACTTTGGATTTAGGGCTTCCCAAACACTATAATCTCGTGATGAAAGATCGGGGCTACTAGCTGGCCACATATTGGGTTCGATAAAATCCGGTTTTTCGTTCTCAAGGCATGTGATAGTTTGGCGTGCTCTGTGAGTAGGGGCTACATCTTGTTGAAAAGTATATCTTTCACTCTATCTAACTGGTATTCGACGACTTAGTGGTGAAAGATGTACTTTTACTTTAACTTGAGTACATTTTTTAAAGATTACTTGTACTTTAACTTAAGTAACAAATGAAAGTACTTTACCCACCCCTGTCAAATGGTCACTATTCCTTAATGACTTTCCTAGTGTAAGTTCACTAACAACCTCATAATCATTGGACAGAACCAAATCTAAGGTTGCTTGAGTCCAGGGACGTAGCCAAGGGGGGGCGACGGAGGCGGTCTCCCCCCCCCCCTTGGAAAGTCCAGGAAGGAAATCTACGGTAATTACAACCAAAGTTCACCGCCAAACTATAACATTTAACAATTTGGTATCTATATATAATGGAAGGAGTATATATATATATATATATATATATATATATATATATATATATATTAGTGCAACTGTCATTTTTGAACGAACAGCAACTATACAGCCATCCACATGAAATATGTACCCTTTCCAACAAAAGTTTGGATAGGACAGTCACATTGGTGCAATCTAAGCTATATTATGATGTAATTACTTGTATTTTCTGAAATTTGAAATCAGGTATTGATCCTATAGTTTTTATATTTAACAATGAAAGTAACTATTTTATTCACACATTTATTAATTTCATGCATACAATTATTTAGTGTATACACGTTTAACAGTATAACATATCTATGAATAACGAAATCATCAGAAGAGATCCAAATGAAACTCTCACGTATAAGGCAAGTCAAACGGATACAGAAACAGCAAGATCAGTTGAGACAGAAGAAACGCACATCTGTTTAACATATATAAAATTTTAAACAGGATAATCGCATGGAAAAATAATTTAGGGGCTACTTGACAAAAAAATATGTACTTTATCAAATACGCAATTACTTTAGTAAATCAAAATCGAATATTTTAGTAAATACGCAATTTACATATAGGTACACCACAAAATCACATTACAAAATCACATCCAAGGGGGGACGACTGCCTCCGTCACCCCCCCCCTTGGCTACGTCCCTGACCCAACGACACTGTGGCTGCTTACAAATGAGACAAGTTTGACGTTTGGACACACACGATACAACTTTATCAATCTATTTAGCTCTGCCCAAATTTTTCTGACCACAACAGACTTGCTTCAAATCAAACTTATGTTTGAAATTTGAGCTTGAACGCCCCACTAACGATATAAGCAGCTTGTCAACTTATGTTTGAAGTTTGAAGTATGAAGAAAAATTGGATCGTGTATGACAGCCTTATTTATAAAGGCTATGCCATACACGATCCAACTTTTCTTTATACTTCAAACATAAGTTGACAACTTGTCTCGAAGTTGAAAGTGCCCACTGACGTGCAAACATAAGTTGTTTCAAACCTCAGTTCCTTTCACTCAGTAACACGGTGAAGATGTGTGTGTTTAAGGAACAATTACATGCTATTGGTATTGCTGTTGCGTTGAAAGTAAAATATGGTGTAAAAGAGGAAAGTGGACAAAGGACTGGTTATTAAAACGAACTGAACTATCACATACCAATTTGATGAATGAATTACTTTTAGAACCTGAAGATTGGTTCAACTATTTAAGAATGGATCAAACTACGTACTTTGAACTTCTATTCTTGGTTACTCCGTTAATTAAGCGTACAGATACCAATATGCGAGAGGCTATTACTGCTCATGAGCATCTCAGCGCCACATTACGTTTTATGGCTACCTGAAAAAGCTATGAAATTTGAAATTCTCTACTGCGATATCACCACAAACTTTAGGACGCATAATTCCCGATACATGCACTGCAATCTGCACTGTTTTAAAGGATTATATGAAGGTAAGAAAATGAAAACTTTTCATATAGTGTTTATTTATTCACAAACAGTATTATAATGAGGTAAAACTGGAAAAATAATGTATACATGAATCACCAGTACCTGGTAACGACGTCGGCATTTCTTGCACAGGGGAAGACATATTTGGCAATACGCTCGCAACTATTTGTGAGGTCTTGTTCGTTCTCATATTCTCATATTAGCTTCATAAAGGCAATCATTAATTTTTGTGCAGTAATCGCAAACTGTGTATCTAAAGAGTCGAGTTGTTTGCCCACATATTGTCCAAAATCAGAGTACGGGCCATCTTCCTTAGCCTGTAAACTTCGACTAACTAATTCTAACACGTTATCAGCTTTATCGGCTACATATTTTCTTTTTTTATGGAATTTTCTGAATTGTTTGGGGTGTTGTTGATGGAAAGCATGTGCGCATACACGCTCCTCCCGGATCTGGATCATTCTATTGGAATTATAAATATGACAACAGCGTGGTTTTATTTGCCATAGCTAATGCTAATTACGAATTCATCCTTTGTGATATAGGAACCAATGGCCGTGTTTCAGATGGAGGTGTTATTGATAATGCAAAGTTTGGTGAATATCTGACATGTGGTAAACTGCACATTCCTCCTGATAGAGCACCTGCAAATAGTGTCAATCCTCTTCCTTATGTGTTTATCGAGGATGACGCTTTTGCATTGCGTTGCGATTTCCTGAAACCTTTTGCAATGAAAGACGTAAACTCAGGGCCGTTTCTAGCCATTAGGGGGCCCTAATCAGTATACCCATTTGAGGCCCCACCCCTCCATCCACCAACTCACGCCTTACTACATCACCTCAGCACACACATACAAAAAATGGCTATGTTAATAAAAAACAATTATGAAACAATTTTAATGAAACATTTATGTCCAAAACAACAAATATGTACTTTCAGAAGACAAACAGAAAAAATACTCCTCATGAAATTCCTGAAAATTAGCTTCAGAACTATGTATAAAAAATAATGCAATTATCAACTACCAAACAATTACTAACTACGATACAATCGTGTAATAGTTAACAGTTATACAGAACAGTTTGTATCTTCAAAATTTTTGCCTCCTAGATTTTTTCTGGGCGAAATCATTAATAACATCATCATATGAAATCTCCCTGCCAACGTCCTGGTTGATGCTTATGATGCCAAGGCCACTGAGGCGATCCTGCCCCATTGATGATCTGAGGTAGTTCTTGATTAGCTTCATCTTAGAGAAGCTCCTCTCGGCTGACACTACTGTCACAGGGAGAGTGCAGGCAATTCTCAGTGCAACCCAGAGATTGGGGCATAGTTCCTCCAGTTGCTTCTGATGAATGAAGGAGAGAAGCTCCAATGCAATCATGTGTGAAGGTAAAGTCGGCAAGTTCTTAATTTCGAGGGCCAGTTCTCTTCCATCATTGTCAGAGTCAGCTCGAGAGCTCAGTATCTTAGAGAGCTTTTCACACTTGCAGGACAAGTGTTCCTTGTTCATTGTGGTAAAGTTTAGGAGAACCCCAAATATGTCCCTCACATCATCTAATGTTTTGAATCTCTCATTTATTGACCCGATGGCACAATCCACCACCACATTGAAAAATTTGACTTCCAGCCTCTTTAAGGCTTCTGTAAATGGTTCGTCAGGAGCTTCGTAAGCAAAGTGTTTTTTTGTGGATCTGAGCCTCTTCTCCTTCAGCACAGCCTCCACATTCATTTCCTCACATATGTCCCTAGCTACGACTTGTGCTGCAACAAAACCTGTGTTTCTGTAGCTGGTGAGTGAGTCTTTTGTTTTTGTGAGGGGTTTGACTGCCACATCAAACTGCATTGTAGGAGACTGCAGAAGTTTGCTCACATGGTTAACTGCATGAAGAATGTCATATCATACCATACTACTGTGCAAATCTGAAAGCGATAAGACCCTACCTCCTCTGCAAGTGCTTGTACTTCAGTCCTGGCTATGGCATCTGTGGCATTGTTTCTGACTTCCAACAGGGCCTCTCTGATGTTGTGGCTCTGGTATCGCACAGCCTCAATGCTCTTAAGCCGGCTCTCCCACCTGGTTTCACTCCAAGACTTGAGTGTTATGTTCACGTGCTTCTTTAGGATTGTCCATCTCTGTGTAGCTGCTGCAAAAAGGTTGTGCAATTTTTGTACGTTGCCAAAGAAGCTGATGGCATCTGTGGAAGCTTTAGCTGCATCAGCTACTACAAGATTCAGAGTGTGAGCCCCATATGGAACATAGAGTGCACGACAGTTCTTCTCTAATAACATTGCCTGAACACCTTTGTTCTTGCCCTTCATGTTCGCTCCGTTGTCATATGACTGTCCTCTGCAGTCATCAAAGTGAATATTCAGTTCATCTAGTCTCTTCAGAATCAGAACTGATAAACCCAGGGCTGTACTTTCTGAAACCTCAAGAAAGCCCAAGAAGTATTCTTTTATTTCTGGTACTTCACCCATTTTAACAGTTCTGATAATAATCGACATCTGTTCTTGGTGGCTTATGTCTGGAGTGCAGTCTAAAATGAGTGAGTAATATTTAGCTTGTTTTATTTCTGCAACAATAGATTCCAAGATCTTCCCACTAATGGACCCAATGAGCTCATTTTGAATGATGTTTCCTAGGTAACTTAAATGACTATATTGGCCACTTTCGACTCTGCTGATGTGTTGTTTCATCACTGGATCAAATTTGGCAAGCAGCTCAACCTCCTTCAAGAAGTTGCCATTGTCTCGATTGTACAATGTAGGGGAAGACCCCCTGAAAGCAAGGTTTCTCTCTGCCAGTGATTGGATTATACTTACAAGACGTGTGAGAACATCTCGCCAGCGTCTTCGCTCTACCTCCATTAATGACATTTCAGTTTGGTCAATGGTCCTCCCAGTTTTTAGCCGCAGTTCCAGATCTTTCCATGTTGCCATGTTATCTGCATGTTCTGAACTATTTTCATGGCCTTTCAGAAGCGAACCAACGTTTATCCAATCTGAAAGTCCATCCGTAATTAGTTTGTACGACTTCCTTGAAAACAACTTGCAGCAGAAGCAATAAAGAGCATCATTCCTTCTAGAGTACATCAGCCAGCTTCGCTTTATTTTTTCGCCATTAATTAATGCTTTGTACATGTAATGGTGATGAACGCTTCTACCGTCCTCTCTTTTAGGGAATGTGAAATCTGGATTGATTTGAAATGGTCCTCGAGACACCAGATCTGTCTTCAAGGCATCTGACAGGACAACTGGCCAGTCATACGGATCAAGCGATGGAGCACATCTTGGTTCTTCTTGTTCAGTAGAAATGCCTGTGTGTGGTGTTTGAAGCTGAACAGAAGATGGGACACTTGTTGGTTCATCAGGCTCTACTTCTACTGGTGTTTGAGGTTGCATAGAGGATGGTCCTACTGTTGGCTCATGATGCTCATCAGGTTTTGCTGAGGATGGCTTCTCCATATATTTCAGTAGTGCTCCTGAGAAGAACATAACATTGCATATTCTGTTAAATTTTGCTAAAATACTCTTTCTTATCTTGTTTGATAACACTGGTCAACAACAATTTTGTCACAAGGGTTTTGATGGGTGTTCTAAGTGTACTTTTTCATGCTGAATCTAAATATGAAATCAGATTTTTTCTATCAGGCTTAGTTTACTTGTGACGCTATGTTCATTTTTTCCTCATTTAGCATGATCACCGGATAAAAAAATAATAACATATTATATATAATTAAGTATATAACAATATTATAATATAAAACATTATAAAAATAATAAATATAATAATATATTATATTAATTAATATAACTATAATAAAATATATTAATATTAATATATATGTTGTATTAATTTTTCTGTAAAATTAGTACAATTTATTCCTTTGGGGAGAAAGTTCTGATAATGCTGGCAGGATAAATTTGGTCGGAGCAGCAGACTGTGCAGGTTGAAACATGTTTGTACCTGTTCAGACATGAGCCTAGTTTCTGTGTGTAGAGCAGCTCCAAGTCAGTCTGCTTGTAAGTGTCACAGTGTTAACAGCTAGTGTATGTTGCTTCTTGTTAATTTTACACCAGTGATGTATTCATATAGATGTTTTGTAAGGCCGCGGAACTGTCTGAATCATCCTAATTCCTTTTGTTATGTATGTGGTGATCTAACTTTAAAATCCCAGAAACGTAACTTTACACCATTAGTAAAAAAATGCTATGAACTTTATTTCGGATGTAAAGTAGGCGATCAGGACAAGAGTTGGGCCCCTCACATTTGTTGTGTGACATGTGTAAGACTACTTACAGGATGGCTAAACGGTTCACGTCACATGCCATTTGCTATTCCAATGATTTGGAGGGAACCCAAAGATCACACAACAGACTGCTAT
The DNA here is from genome assembly GCA_023014485.1 of Bathynomus jamesi. NCBI lineage: Eukaryota > Metazoa > Arthropoda > Malacostraca > Isopoda > Cirolanidae > Bathynomus > Bathynomus jamesi. Next base: position 219,049 of record JAJOZX010000602.1, read on the forward strand.
TTCTGCCTGGTAAATACAAAGGGGATCACTTCAAAAACAAAGAGCCTTATGAAATACCTAATCTACCGTCTGCAATGAGACCAGTTCCCCACAGTGCTCAACTTCCAGTACCAAATCCTCCTGAACATGTAAGTTTAAGTGATGAGGAATCAAACGTAGCTGTAGCATATCACGAGGAAAAAGATGAAGACATTTCTGATCCAACATTCCAGGCTACCTGTTCCTCCAATGAACCACATTTACTGTCACAAGGAGATCTAAATGACCTAGTTCGTGATTTGAAATTATCTAAGAAGCAGGCTGAACTTTTAGGTTCAAGATTAAAGGGTTGGAATCTACTGCAACGTGACACTAAAGTTCGTTTTTTCCGCAGCCGCCATGATGAATTCAAAGAATGGTTCTCCCATGAAGATGGACTTGTGTTTTGTAAAGATGTTAATTCAGTCATGGGGGCTCTTGGTCATGAACATAACGTGGGTGAGTGGCGATTGTTCATTGACTCCTCAAAAGTCAGCTTGAAAGCAGTCCTTCTTCACAACGGAAATAAATTTCCTTCTGTACCTATTGCACATGCTGCAAACATGAAAGAGTCATACGACAACATGAAGTTGCTTTTAGAAAAGTTTCAGTATTAGAAATATAAGTGGAATATCTGTGGAGATCTGAAGGTCATTGCACTTTTGCTAGGGTTGCAGCTAGGTTACACCAAGTACTGTTGTTTTTTATGTGAGTGGGACAGTAGGGACAAGCAAAACCACTACGTTAAGAAGGATTGGCCAAAACGCACTTCACTTGTTCCAGGCAAGAAAAATGTTGTGAATAGTTCACTTGTTGACCCTGAGAAAATGTACCTTCCTCCTTTGCATATCAAGCTTGGACTTATGAAAAACTTTGTTAAAGCGATGGATAAAGCGCAAACAGGATTCACATACTTGAGAAATAAGTTTCCCCGGATCAGTGATGCCAAGATTAAAGAAGGCATTTTTGTAGGCCCTCAGATCAGAGAATTGTTAAGAGATGAGAGATTTGAAGAAGAGTTGAATGAAGTTGAGAAAGCTGCGTGGCAGTTTCAAAAGTGTCTGCACAAATTTTTTGGGAAATCACAAGGCCGAAAACTATCCTGAAATAGTAGGAGATCTTCTTAAGTTTTACCAAGCAATGGGGTGCAATATGTCATTAAAGGTTCATTTCTTGGACTCTCACTTGGACTTTTTTCCGAAAACCTGGGTGCGGTAAGCGACGAACATGTGAGTTTTCATCAGGATATTTCTGCCATGGAAAACCGTTACCAAGGCAAATGGAGCCCCAGTATGCTGGCTGACTATTGCTGTACTCTTAAGAGAGACATGCCTGAGGCAAAGCACAGCAGAAAATCAAAACAAGCTACTTTTTAAACTACAGGTATGTCTTTTCGATCATATTTTAATAAGTATGTAACTATATGGGTTTTTAAAAATTAAATTGCATGTCACACAAAAACCAGACCTGATAGAGAAATTTTACAAACTTAGTTGGATTCAGCACAGAAAATACTATAAGAATAAGGTATTTTCATTCTTAGGACACGAAAAATTTTTTTTTGTTGCCCAGTGTAATTGATCTGTGTGAACAGAATTTGAGGTGATGTGATCCATTAAATTTCACATTTCGAAATAATATAAATATTACAGAGACAACATAGCTTACTCTACACGATTCCTGAGCACTTGCCTAGCTTGATGGTCTACCTAACCTAGTTGCCTGAACTGTAATCATAAGAATATACAAGTGGCACATCTCACCTGTGCTACTGGAAAGCTTCTCCTCCTCTATTTTCTTCTTTTTCCTTTTTTCAGCTCCTGATGGATAATGTCGTTTCATTTTCCAAGATGCAACAAGTCACATCTAGTTAACCACAACTAATCTGCTAAATAATAATAATCATGATAATAATGATGATGATGATGATGATGAATAATAATAATAATAATTGTTATAATTGTAACGTTAATCAAATACATTCAAATAATCAGACCATTTAGGTTTTAACCAACAAAATTCACATTATCTGAAAAAGATGAGAAAATAATTAATAAACTTGAAAACATAACGAAAATAATCGTAGGTTTTAAAGTGTTACAAAATCTCTTAATAATTAGTAAATTAGTGAAATAATGTTTTACAATACTAGAAAAATTAAACATTTAGGAAAGTATAAGCATATAGTAAGAATAAAGTTAAATAATATAGAAGTAAGATCTCACAATAGTTATTTACACATAACGACCGAAACGTTTCGTTTATCTCCGTTTTATCACATTTGTCTCATACAAAAACTTTAATTAATACGACAATAATAATAATAATAATAATAATAATAATAATAATAATAATAATGATAATAACAATAATAATAATAATAACTTCAGCTATATTCCTATTGTTGCCCACTGAGCTATGACCTGGGAGCCTGTCTAGGGGCCCCCTAGTAACAGCGGGGCCCTAAACGGCCCCTTAGTCTGCTTATGCCAGGAAACGGCCCTGCCTAAACTACTCGCGTCGGGTTGATAACTACTGCTTGTCTAGTAGGGCGGATCGAAAATGAGGTTTTTAAACTTTTTTTCGACATTCAAATATGGCTAGTGCGGAAAATATGTGGGTGCTATAGATAATGACTGTGCATAAATATTAGTCCTGCGAAATTATATCTTCAGGTGCCACAAAGCCGTCGAAAAAAGTGAAATATAATGATTTTCTTATATTCTGCATTAGTACAATAACTGAAATTTACTTGTTATTATTATATATTAAGTGTTCCAATTACCAAAATAGTTACTGAATTACGCAGCTCTTAGTTTATTTAGATCAATGTTCTTTTGATTAATGATCTAAATAATCCAGAACTCACCACGAGGAGGTGGCTGCGTGTCGAGCTCCACCCATGCCCTCCCAACCACCCATCCTTGCGCATGTTTTTTTCTATTAACGTTTTATTTAAACTTTATATTCAGCTTTACTTTCGAATGATGGCATTTTTTTACGTGACTGAAGTGTTGATCTTATGAAGCCATCTCGCGCGTTCAATCCAAATACTTTTGATGATGCTTCAGTCACTAATTTTACCACTCTTTCTACTACTTGTGTATGACAAGGGAATTTCTCGAATGGAGGGGTACTCTTGTTTTCTATGAATTCTTCAATCTCATTTTCTGTCAGGTGTCTTGTCACAGGTGGTTCAGTGACAATGCATTTTTGCCAATTAATTAAATCAGTATAATCAGTAGCTTCAAATTGAATAACAGGTACTGTGAAACGCCTCACAACTTTTTCCTTGTTTGTTTGCCTTGCTTTCTTTATTCGCCTCCACGCTAATTCTCTTATGGCGCTGCGGTCATCATGAATCATTGATGCTAGAATATTTTCTGGATTTGCAAAAAATGCATTTCTTTGTATGACAGGGTTTACAATATCCTTTACTTCGTCATTCAGTGTTCTTGTTAGTTCAATAGTTTTGAAAACATGTTTTGAGCCATTGACAAAAGACGTACTTTGCTTAATAGAAAACCACATTGGGATGTAGACCTTCATTAAAAAGAAGCAATGTTCATGAGGTTTTCAGATGGACTTACAGTTGAAACGTATAGACGAAGCAAACGATTTGCTGTAGTCAGCCATCGTGAATGTGCCATTTTGCCTGGACTACGATGAGCAAGATCTGGAGAGCAATATCCCTTTGTTATGGCCTGATGAATATCAATTAGATATTTTTGGTCGGTGCTAAGATCTTCACAGTCTACAGTTGGTTCCTCAGCATCAATCCTTTCAAACTCGACAATAGGAAGACTCTCACAGTTCTCTAATTCCCTGCCAATAGGACCGGTGAATCCGCGGGGGCCAGATGTTTTTCCATCCAGCTTTGCAACTAAATGGCGTAATGGCAATTCATTGGCATGGAGCTGGCACACTAAATGTTGAACTGGCTTCTTCAGCTTCAATTCTATAAGCCTTATAACGCCTCCCTTTTCTCCAGTGTTGACTGCTGCACCATCGCATCCAATGGCAACAAGGTTTTCCAGGTTCATGTCATTATTGCCAATATACTCAAACATTCCTTTACATATTTCTTCAGCTGATCCAGAATTCACAGAATAATGGCCCAAATAATCTGAACCAGGTTCTCTCACTAAAGTGATATGTTCTTCTGTTACCTTCTTCTGATATACTTTGGACTCTTTTTTTTCTTGGAAGAATGTAGAATCTTTTCGACCATCAAAATACAGGGTGGGCCGTAAGTTTCCATACATAGGAAAAATAAACATTTTGTTATGGACAACCATTTTTATTTATATAATATGCTCTACATGGTTGCCATTGTTTTGAAAACACATTTCAATACGTGTTCCCCACTGTTGATGAACACGCATTAGCACAGTTGACGTTATGCTTGTAATGGCGTTGGTGATACGTTCCTTTAGATGATTTATGTCTCGTATCTTTTCCTGATACACCATGGCCTTCAAGTGCCCCCAAAGATAGAAATCAAGGGGGGTGAGATCTGGGGATCTGGGAGGCCACTCCACAGGACCACGCCGACCAATCCAAGCATCCGGAAACTGCTGCTGATCCAAATACCGACGCACGTGAAGACCATAATGAGGTGGAGCTCCATCTTGCTGGAAGTAAACTGGGAAGTTACCTTCCTCGTTTAGCAGGGATGGGAAAATCTCTTCTTGCAACATGTTAAGATACCTTTCGGCATTAAGATTTCCACTGACAAAAATTGGTCCAATAATTCTGTCACCCCATATCCCGGCCCACACCATCACTTTACCGGCACCTTGCATCTTCGTCGGACTCAGCCAGTTAGGGTTAGCATTACTCCAATAACGTATGTTTTGCCGATTAACCTCTCCATTGACGTAAAAATTTGCTTCATCAGTAAACAAGATCTTACGTCAAACGCATATTCTTAGGGTATCTGAAACATAAAAACAAACGTTTAATTTTTCCTATGTATGGAAACTTACGGCCCACCCTGTAGATTCCTCTGATTGGGACCTGATTTTGATCTTTCATAATTTCTGATCTCTTCTTTTGTCTTTCTCTTCTGATTTTACTCCTATCCACTACTTCAGATGTATTGTCAATAGAAACTTCTCCAATATCTTGCAATACTGCACTAACAATGAATGCTGCAGCTCGATCTGAAACTGCAGTCCTGTCACAAGCAGTAGCCACTGAAGGTAGATTTGTAGTTTTCCTTTTCTTGAATAATTGTTCTTCAGGTTGTTCGAGCTTTCTCTTCGAGCTAACTGGCTCTGGAAATGTATCGTCTGATATTTCGCCAGATTCACTTTCACTATTTGATGTCGATGATGATAATTCAACATTTGTATCCTGCAATTTCTCCTGTGAAGATTCTTTGGTGAGCCTCACAGCTTCTTTTTGCTTTCTTAGCAACGTAGATGCTTTTTTCTTTGAGAGTGTAATATCTACTCTATCAATAAACAGTTTTCTTTCACTCCTTTGATCTAAGAGGAACGTCACTTCTTCCTTTGGAACCGTTTTTTCTTTGGGACAAGAACATTGTGTTAGTACTTTGCACTTGCACGCTGCAATGTCAAAAAGTTTCGTGTGTGCTTCTTTTTTGAACATATCAATCTTTGCTTTGTAAGCTTCAGAATTTTTTCTGCTTTGGTATGGCTTCATAATGACACGATACTTTTCGTGGTAGCTTCTGAACATTGTTTCAATTCGCCTGTCTGACAGAATTGGGACGGAAGCACTTTCCCAAATTGTTTTCAATTTATCAACAACTTGTTCTAATATTTGAGATATTGAAGGATCTTTATTAGTATTCTGTTTCCAATCGTTTCTTACAAACAAGTAATATTTAAAAACTCCTTCGTATGTAGGAAGATTCCTGTGCCACAAATCTTCCCCCATACCAAACATGGGGCACTCAGTTGAGGCCCTGGTTGATTTTGCACAAACTCGAGACATTTTGAAAGTATACAAATCTGAAAAAGAAAGAGCTAATATCAATTATACGTTAATTTCAGTTAATAGTACATGGCAAACTTAGGGCAACACAATACAGAAATGCAAAATATATAAGAAATATAGTTTAGACTATCTGAGTAACGCCAACAACAGAACACCCACCTGCTACGAGAGCGACAGCTACACTGAACCGAGGTACTCACGTGACAGCTGAGTGAGCTGACTATAGAAAACTGTTTTTAGAGAATAGAAACTTTTTTTAAAGGTTGAGCTATTTTTATACAAGTGTGAATAAATTCTTGTCTATTGTGCATCGTGGACTCTTCTGTAATTATTGGTTAAAATCTGCTTTTTTTCAATTTTTTTCAATATTGAAGGTCATTGTGGCACCTGAAGATATTAATGTTATGATTTTAAATTTATACCAGCTTATTTCCTCACTACTCCACACATTTTCCACACTAGCCAATTTGAAAATTCGAAAAATGAGTTTTTCACTCCGCCCTATTGTCTAGGGCTAGGAGGGTTATTGAGAATGTTTTTGGAATAGCTGCCGCAAGGTTTCTATTTTTCATACAGACATAAACCTAGTATTACATCGAGTTGAGCAAGTTGTGATGACGTGCGCCGCTGTTCTTCCCAATTTTTTAAAATATGATATACACCAGGGCTCAGTTTTGGGTCTTATTTTTATTGTATGTAAATGACCAACAACACACTTCTAGTATACTTCATAATGTTTACAAGTTATACAAGCGTGTATTTTTCTTTGTAAGATGTGATACAGCAACAGTGGTGATGCCAAGGGGAGGCGGGTGCCTCCCCTAAAGAATCTAAGAATATACATCTCCCGTATTAAAAGCATTTCATTTTGTTAGATTAATCTCGGATGATTTGTGAAATTCCAATATTTTGATAAATGTACACGCTTGGAAACCTATGAAGTGTCACCATACAGTAAGTCAATTATCTCCCCCTCACTGCCCTTCGAGTCAGTATCTCTTGTGATAAAGGCAACTAAACAGGTAGGCCCAGGTTTCCTTTCCCGCCCTTCAACGTTACCTTTACATTTCTATGACAGACTCTTCATTAACCAATAGATCTGATAATTAATCTACTAGATTTTTTTACTATGTGTGAGAAATCTTTTACTAAAATGAAGTATATAGCAGCGAACAAGTAACAAATGAACGTCGATGTTTATGATCAGTTTGATTCAAATGGTGTCCTTCCTAATTTACATTGGTATGCAACTTCCTTGTAAACTTCTAAGGATACTGCTTGTTTTGAATTGATTTCAAGTCAATATCAGGAATAAGTTTTGAAAACGGGGCATCGCAAGCTTGAATTATGTAAATTCTTCTGAACCAGAGGATTAGGTTATGGAGTCAGAGTCGCTTACCAAGAGCTGTGGTCCTCTTCCATGAAGGAAACCAATTCATAAGCAATTTAGATACTTTTTGTAAGGAATTAAGCTTTGTTAGTTTTTTTTTTCTTTCTTTTACACGTTTGTCATGCTTGGGTTTTCTTGACAGTTGTGTGTCATATGTTCAATATATTAATTTATGAAGAGTATTTGAAATATAAAATTCAACAAGCTTAAACTATGCCATTCTTTGACGTTGTTACATTTACTTTTGTGTCATTTCATTTTCGTCATGGGAGAATGGTGAGACTCATCATTACTTTTGTGAGAAACAGTGTATGAACTGTACTGGTTCAAGTATGAAATTACACACACACACACACACACACACACACACACGAGTACAGTATATGCAAATTCAAACTTCGCCTCCCAAGCCTCTCTCTCTCTGCCACCTTTCCACCTCCCCAATTTCAAGATCGTGGAGTCACCAGTGTACAGCAAAGGTCATATTTAAAACAATCTATCAAGGTTGTGAAATGGTTAACATCTAATAAACTCTAAATAGAAAGAGAACAAATTTCATGATTTTTAACAACAGATGAAATGTGCATCTTGATGAACAGAATGTTGGAGAATGTACTGTAATCAGGGCCGGATTAAGGCTGTGAGGGGCCTATATACGTACTATATATTGTATATACTGAAATTCATAAAATAGAAATTTATATTTATCAGAATTTAACAACTAACAACCATCAAAGCTATGCATATTAAAAAAAAACAGCATACAATTCAAAAAGAGAATGATGATTTCCTTAATGGCTTTAAACTGTGATATCAAACAAAACATCTCCCTTTCTTCAACATGCAGAATGTTCATTACATTAGGCCCAAATTCCCAACGTCTCATAAACAATTTTGGAAACAAATTAACCCTTTGAAGCCAATCATACGAAAATGGATGAAAATCATACATACATATCGACAATAATACACCATCAGATATAATGACAAAAAACCCTCTAAACTTAAACTTATTTTCACCTCTGAAAATATAATTATGTAGTTATACAGTATATGATATTACTCAGAGATGGGCAGTAATGTATTTGATAAATACTTAAATATGTATTTAAATACTGTATTTATATGCGTCTCGGTGGTGTTGTGGTTAGCGTCGCTGACTATGAATCCATCGGCACCGGGATCGAGACGCGGTGACGGCAGCCGGCGCGCAGCAAAACCCAGCTATTCATCCTTCCACACAATAAAGAAAGTGGTTGGTAGATAAATGGGTACCCTGGGTGGCCTAGTGGTTAAGACGCTGGGCTGCTGGTGGGGCGTGGTTCGGATTCCACGTTAAACTGTAGGTCTAAGGTGGAGTGAAAAGCTTAACCTTCGTCAGAATGAACAATTCGGGCGGAAGCTAGCCAAACCAAAAGGTTATAAATACATTTTTTCAGTGTATTTAAATGTGCATTTGAATACATTATTATTGATGTAGTTTGTAATTATAAATACATATTTTGAAACACCTTTTTAAATACATTTGCAAATTTTTTTTTTTTTCCATTATTGGGAGTATTTTAGTCTTGTATTTTTTGTAAATCAAGAATTTAATTATTTTTCCTGTAACTATTCCAAAGTGTACTGTGTTATGTTTATTATGATTTATGTAGTCCCTTCTTTCTGTTGTTTCTCTTTGGATTGCCTTTGTTGCGGATAGGAAGCTTTATTTAAATATATTTTTGAAGTAATGTATTTGGTATTTAATTACATTCTAGTTTAAATATATTTTGAAGTATTTAGGCCCATCTCTGATATTACTTAACCAACCCTGTGATAAAGATTTACGGTTTACGATATAAAAATTAGGGCCTAAACTCGAGGACCTAATGCTACAGCCTCATTAGCCTAATGGTTAATCCCTTTTGTTCAGGGTACCAAAATAGTTGAAAAATTTCATGGTTTTGTAGAACTAAAAAACAAGTCTGCTGCTGGAATTTCAAACTGTATCCTTCAAGAATTACAATCGCATAATTTGAAAGGCCTATGATGGTGATGGTGTTCAAAAAGAGAATTTTTCTATCATCCGCAGTTTTAGAGTGACACCCGAATTTATATTACTCAGGATTTGGGTCAGAATAGAAAGGTGGGGGTCTGCATGTTGGCTGACTACTGCTGGACAGTGTGTCAAGGGATGGCCCAGAGGCGAAATACAAGCGTAAATCATCAGTAGCTACATTTTAGGCGAGTTCAATATGCATTTTCTACTTTGATATTGCTATTACGTCTATAAATTAGTCCAAATTTCATTTTCGATTCACTTAATATTGTTGGGTGATAGACAAATTTTGAGGTCATTTTTTAATTCAGCAGTAAAAAACCTATAAGATCCACCCATTTTCGTTCATGTGACAAAAGTTTTTTTGTTGACCAATGTAATCAATAACTTTCTCAAAGAAGCGAAAACGATACAGAGTTTCTGTTTTTTGTAATACAGTTTCAGTATCCTCCATAGCTATCGATAAAGTATCAATATTGGTTATAAATAGAATATCATAACCAGAAAACGCACGAACAGCCAGAATGTGGATATTTCATTACCCGCGCAATGTCTTGTATACAGCATATGGAAGAAACATCAGAAAGATACTGCATATAATATCCTCTTGGATACCATTCTGATATCCTTTTTTTAGACACCAATAAACTACCATAATTGGTTACTCGAAAAGATACCAAAACGATGTTATGTGGACAACCAGAAAACGGAGATTGGCCTATCCATGGTATAACCAAAGAAATATGAGTACAACAATAACAACAACAACAAACACTATTTCAGACTCAACATTTACTACACGTAATACACAGAGGGGTGAGGGGATTATTCGGTGTTACAAGGTATTACGAGAGGGGGAGGAGTCACTCGATGCGTTACGTAACAAAACAAAATCTTGCGTAACTGAATTATTAGTTTGACGAGTTAAAGTTTTCAAATGAACCCGTAAGAAATGTTTTGACTTCAGAACACGAAATGTTCACCACTTCTGAACACGATTCAGGGAAAGGCTTCCCTGTAATTCAGGACTTAAAACAATGGATGAGGGGAACCAGATAGCAAACAAATTCCGCTTCCTTCATTAAAAAAATTTCTTATAATTTATTTTAATATTTATCTTTCCAAAGTCACTTTAATATTAAAATTAGTTTTATGAAGGGGTGAGGAGTAAAAATTTACCGCATTACGTAACGCTCGAGAGGGGGTGGCTTCTGTAACGTTACAAAGGGTTACATAGGAAATGGAGTTAGGGGGGAATAAAGAAATTCTTACATGTATACACTCACGAGTGTGTGTGTACGCAACTGGGCATAAATGAGCTCGAGTGTGTGATAATTCGCAGGTGTAGTGCCGTAGTGGGTTAATTTTTTTGGTGTGGTAACACTTTTGGTACTTCGGGACATTAAAAAATTTATAAGAAATAATCTTGCAACATTTTTAGTGTTAAAAAAAATAGATCTTTATCCTGGTTAGGTTAGATTAGATTAGGTAAGTAAATGCCTCACTATTTAATGACCTAACAGAAACCACGTTTCGAGCTATCAACTGCTTTGCGAAACTTTTGTTTTTACAGGAAGGAGAGGCCAAGGGCAAGCGCCCACAAAAATGCACCCTATGTAAGAAAGAGAGAGGCGAAATCAAGGTCTCTGAGGCTCAAACTGACTTTTTTTTTTATGTATATAAATTTTGAGAAGACTGTGCAGTGTGTAAAGTGCATGTATGTGTAGTGAAGAACAGATGGAGAAGCGTGTGTTTGTGAGCGTGTTGGACTGCTCATAGGGTAGGTGAGACAGAAAAAGATCAGCTAGGGAGAACAGTGATAGGAGAAACGGGAGTTCCAGCACTCTGTCTTCTGTCAAATGTACCCCCCGGAGTACTTCCCTGGTCGATTGGTGTCTACACTTCCTTTGAATCTCCTACTTATCACGCCCATCACGGTTCCATAGCATTAAGATTAGGTTAGATTAAATTAGGTTTGGCGAGTTACTTTTTAGATATGTGAATTTAGAGTTGGTACCTTGCCTATGCGTACGTGTGTGTGTGTGTGTGTGTGCGCATTGAACTGATCTGTGTATTTATGCATTAAAGAAAATTGTATTTAAATACACGGAGAGTATATGCCTCGGTGGTGTAGTGGTTAGCGTCGCTGACTACGAATCCATCGGCCCCAGATCGAGACCTGGTGACGGCAGGCTGCGCGCAGCAAAACCCAGCTGTTCATCCTTCCACACAATAGAAAATAAATTTGTTGGTAGATAAATGGGTATCCTGGGTAGCCTAGTGGTTAAGACGCTGGGTTGCTGGTGGGGCGTGGTTCGGAGTCCACGTTAAACTGTAGGTCTAAGGTGGAGTGGCAAGCTTGACCTTCGTCAGAATGAACAATTCGGGCGGAAACAAAATCAAGTTTACCAAGGCATATTAGCAGCTCGCAGCATTAATGCCAAATACTTGGAGGATCAACGTAATGGCGAGGTTTCCGTACATGGCTCGTCACCACTGTTATATATAACAATATTCTCTCTCTCTTTCTCTCTCTCAAGAGAGAGAGAGAGAGAGAATTATCAGAATGTACTTACCTACGTTTGTTAATCAATATATATACCCGCATATAATAATGTACAGGTGCGTTATGAATAGTAGAGATGCAGGTGAACATTAAGTTAGTATTCATCTAATATTGTGAGAAGATAGACGAGACGATAATGTGTACAGTATATATATATATATTGTACACCTCTCATTTAAATTTAGGTTAGATTTTTTGTAAGTGAATAAGTGGAAATCCATAATTTTTCATTCTAATTTACTTACCCCTTTAAAACGCCGTTATGTACTAATTATCACATTTAAAAATCTTTTACGACTGTTAAAATCGCTAACATAACTAGATAAAAGCCACTTAAATTAATTATCTTTCGTAGACATTTCGTGTCAAACTTCCAACTCAGATCCGGAAATTGAATTCTTTGTAGACTAAAAAGGGACAAACGAACACGCCATATTGTCATTTGGATTCATTGTTTTTCGAGTATCGTATAAAGATATAAAGCTACCGCATTCGATGCTTTCAAGATTAGTTGATTGGCGAACAGTGGTGTTAGCACTCCGTTCAGATTATATATATATATATATATATATATATATATAAAACGGGTGTGCCATAAAAAAAGGGTACATTTTAAAAAGGCTATAAAATCAACATTTGTCATTTAATTTTAATAAAACTTCTACACAATAAAACATACGTATTTATCTACATGCAAACAAGTTTTCAGACTAAAATATCAAATAATTCAAATTCTATCAACATTTAACGAAAGAGTATGATTTTTCTACTTAACATGCAAAAATTATTAAACCTTTTTAATATTTTTTTATAAAAATAATTTTTAACGTAAAATTTACCTGAAATTATTAAAAAAATTGCTCGAAATGCTTTCCTTCCATTTCAATAACTTTTTTATTCTTGGCCGGAATATGGGAGGACTTAGCAGAACGAGTCTACAGGACTAGGATAAAAGATGTCGCTCATTTACGCGAAATCATCATTCAAAATGGGAAGAGCTTCCACAGGAACAAGTAAATCGAGCCATAGATGAATTCCGGCCAAGAATAAAAAAGTTAATGAAATGGAAGGAAAGCATTTCGAACAATTTTTTTAATAATTTCAGGTAAATTTTACGTTAAAAATTATTTTTATGAAAAAATATTAAAAAGGTTTAATAATTTTTGCATGTTAAGTAGAAAAATCATACTCTTTCGTTAAATGTTGATAGAATTTGAATTATTTGATATTTTAGTCTGAGAACTTGTTTGCATGTAGATAAATACGTATGTTTTATTGTGTAGAAGTTTTATTAAAATTAAATGACAAATGTTGATTTTATAGCCTTTTTAAAATGTACCCCTTTTTTATGGCACACCCGGTATATACAGTATGTTAGGGCCTTTTTGCGAAATCGGCCATTTTGTAAAAAGATCGGCCTTTTTGCAAAAGGGCCAAAAACCCGGCCTTTTTGCATAATGGCATTAAATGCCAGGCCACTTTGCAAACAGGCCGGCATATTGGCCATTTTGCAAAATGACTAGTAATGCTGTCTACCATTTTGCGAAAAGGCAGAACTCGAATTAAAAGATTCAGCCAGTTCGATTGAAATTATTCAAATTATTGAAATTTAAATTATCGAGTGCCTGATTAGGTTAACCTAATGCCCGGTTAGGTCAACTGTCCGCCCTCGACGATTGGTTAGGTTGAGGCGTGATATTTTCGTTAAACAACGAAAATATCACGCCTTAACCTAACCAATCGTCAAGGGCGGACAGTTGACCTAACCGGCCATTCAATTAACCTAACAGAGCATTCAGTTGACCTAACAGGCCATTCACTGTCCAGTTCAATGTCAAGTCCTGCCGTTTCGCAAAATGGCCGACAGCATTACTAGTCATTTTGAAAAATGGCCAATATGCCAGCCTGTTTGCAAAGTAGCTTGGCATTTAATGCCATTATGCAAAAAGGCCGGGTTTTTGGCCTTTTTGCAAAACGGCCAATTATATATATATATATATATATATATATAAATGAATGTTCAATAGGTAATATTAATTTTGATCTCGCCTTAGTTTGAGCTAGTCCTTGACAGTATATATACTGTAGTGTAACAAAAGTTCGTTCTCATAAGGGAAATAAATATAACAAAACTGAAGGAGAAAATAGTTTTAACTCTACATTACAAACAATACAATCAAGTTACCAATTAATCGAGTACATTGCTCATCGTTCCAGTAACGATAATTGTGACGATTTACTGTTCCATTTAACTGAAAACAAGCCTCGTCGCTAAATAAAATATCGGAAAGGATTTTCCTATGAGAACAGACTTTTGTTACACCCTGTATATATATATATATATATATATATATATATATAACCTTTGGTAACCTTTGGTTAGCTTCCCCCCGAATTGTTCATTCTGACTAAGGTCAAGCTTTTCACTCCACCTTAGACCTACAGTTTAACGTGGAATCCGAACCACGCCCCACCAGCAGCTCAGCGTCTTAATCACTAGGCAGCCTAGGGTACTCATTTATCTACCAACCACTTTCTTTATTGTGTGGAAGGATGAACAGCTGGGTTTTGCCGCGCGCCGGCTGCCGTCACCGGGTCTCGAACCCGGGGCCGATGGATTCGTAGTCAGCGACGCTAACTACTACTATTACTACACCTCCATCAGGATTTTAACCGACAGCACCTCTTGAGTAGAGGGTGAGGGCACTGACCACTAGGCTTCAACACCATAAAAGTTAATACAGCCTGGCGAATATTTCATCGTCCGAGAGAACTTTTAACGCTTTTGCGATCAGAGGTGTTATGCATATAAACTCCCATGCACTTGAGCCAATGAAAGCATTTCATTAAAATTAGTGGTGTAACAGTGGGCTCCCATAGATGGAATATCAATCATAAACACACATTATTTCGCACAAAGCAAAACTATTCCCGCCAAATTGTATTAACTTTCATCCTGTCGTAGCCTAGTGGTCGGCGCCTTCAGCTGTACTCAGAGGTGCTGGGTTCGACTGTTGGCGAGTGTAATTTGGTATTATGGAAAATCGTGTGTGATAATTCGCAGGTGGAGTGGGTTAACTTTTTGTGTGGGAAACACTGTTGGACTTCGAGACATTAAAACATGTAAACAAAGAAATCGAAACACATTTTTATTATTAAAAAAAATATATCTTTAGCCTCATTATGTTACTAAAGGTTACTATATATATATATATATATATATATATATATATATATATATATATATATATATACTGTAGTTTAAAGAAAGTGTATAACTTTGTTTATATGGAACAGCTCATTTAATTGCATATTTTAGTTTATCTCCTAAGAACTACATAGTCGTATGACAATGGAGACCTACAGCTTGACGTGGAACCCGAACCACGGATGGTTACATCATCCGAACGAAGAGGACGGCCACCCATCACACTTCGTCACTTAACTTTGCTGATCTTACGGGAAGTGGTGTAACCATATGGCCAGCAACGATAATCGTGGTAAAGGGACCATGTTAGTTAGTTTCTTTTGTACTAATTTTTAATTCCTAAACTCAATTTAAGAATTGGTCATCACCGGACAAAATTATGCCATAAAAAATATCTTTGGCATCTGATGACACCTAATCCAGTTTGTGAAAAAAACTAAAAATCATCCTTTTTGGTTAAATTCTTCCCTCCGCCATTTTAGACACCGTTTGACATTCGTTGGGTGATTTTTTTTAAATTAAATGGTTTGTAGTGTTGCGAGGACATTTTTTGGTGTTTAGTGAACGTATAAAAAGTATCTAAATAGGGTTATTAATTTAATAAACAATTAGCGTTTGGAGTTAAAGATCGTAAGATCCACTGATTGTTAGCCCAGTTCACTGTTAGAATATGACGGATGAAGTAAGTTCTTCCAGCTGCATGTACATCGAGGGTCAATGCCTCTTATTAGGGTCAACCCAGTTCCAAACCAATGAACATTCAACAACAACAACGACCACCATAATTTTGACTCCCGAAAACGTGAAGGACAAAAGCGTTTTATCCGAAGACCTCTTTGACCCTCTTCAAGGATTCACAAATCGCGGTTCGAACGTTGACGGTGAACATTGTTTCAGGGAATGTCAAGGTCAGTACTTTTGATCGAGGTATTGACATTATATTTTTGGTTAATGTAAAGAACAATGTCGTTTTTAGCTACTCTCTCTACATAAAACACCCAAAATTCGATAATACTTCTTTTCTTCTTGGCATGACCTCTGACCTCAACATTAAATGCTGATTCGAATACCACAGCTATAATGAAACCTCTCAATACGGGATTAAATGACGCTCAGGGTATTTTGTTATCTACGACTTTCCGCTAAATCGCGAATAGGATTTTAGACAGGGATGGCAAACTGATAAATTTTTAAGTCCAGTTTTCAATTTCGGTTTAAGTTTGCAAAAATATCGATTTCAGTTCGATTTAAGTTTAATTTTTTTTTTCGATTTGAGTTTATTTTTCGATTTGAGTTTTATATTTTTCGGTTCGATTCAATTTAAATTTCGATTCCAGTTTCTTTTCAGGAGAGTAGAGGAAACACAAGGAGATTAGGGGAACATTCCAAAGGATTAACATTTGAGTTGAAGTTTGGTCATTCTCACGGATTATCTCAATCACTTATGAAGATATAAATAGTATAGCTATTATCGAACTGAAAAATTTAATGGTCAGAAAAAACTGAAGGCGTCTTTACTAAGTGATTAAACTTAGGTGAACGAAAGGAGCACAGTCATTATTAAAAAGTATTTCGATATGGGATAAAAATTTTCCTCCCTAATTCTTTTTCTTTCATTTTTAAAACCATTGTCTCTAGTACTTTCAGCTGCGCTATTTTCTACATCGAATTAAAGGATAAATGAATATTTTAAATCCATACAAATGTTAAGTCGCAAAACAGGAAAATAATTCACGTTATTTATATTTTTTTGCAATCGAAATGGTCCTCAAAACTGAAACGCAAAACTGTTATTTTTAATCTATTCCAATTCAGATTTCAGTTTTTGATTGTTTTTCAATTTCAGTTCGAATTTCGATTTTAGTTGTCAGAATTTTTTTCAGTTCGAGTTTTTTTCGATTTCAGTTCATAAAATAATATCGGTTTTATCAGTTTATCGATTCCAGTTCGATTCAGTTTCCTATCCCTGAATTTTTAGAGGTATGTAAACCCCCTTAAAAATCCTATTAAATCATTAAAAAATTCTGTAAATAAACTAGAGTATTAATAACAAAGATATTAAATTAAATTTTGTACTCACCAATTTGAAAATTGATGTAGGACAATTGTAGAAAAATGGGCAGAGTTGCAGCAGAGCAGCAGCAGGTAGGGCTGAACTTAGTGGTTCTGTGCGTGTATTATGCCGTCGTGGGTGAGCACCAAAGGTACCCCTAAAACAGGAAAATAAAACTTAGTTATTGTACTTACGGAAACTGAGCGGCCGCAGGAGCGGAAATGCTCAATTTAACAAAATTCTTTACCAGTTTTCCACTCAATGGAATAGAGAGAAGAAAACCTAAAAATATATTTCACGAAGGAAAAGGAAAGCAGGAGTAGCGATATTTGGCTCCAGTCACTGGAGCATTCTCAAGCTTGAGAATACTTCTGCGTGAAATATATCAACACAGAAGCAAAACCATGGTTTTTCGCAGCAGAAACTAGAAAGTGTTATGTCGAAATTTCATTACCATGGAGTCCATTAAGCGGAGTTTCACTATTTGAGAAACTGCCTTATTATTAATATTCTATTAATATTATTATTACTGTTATTTAGTTTTTCACTTATAATTTACTTAAGTGTATGAGCAAGGGGACCATTTACTTAACGTGCCCTATGAAGACGCTGATTGATAAGTGAAACAGAATAAATGCTTTTCATCTAAAAGATAAAGTCAAAGATGCTCATGATAATGAAAACAGGCATTACAATCTTCTTTTTTTTAAAACAATATATTTAAAACGATGTTCACGTGACAATGACTGCCATTTTTATTATCCATAATAAAATTTTGTGGAAAACTGACCCACACCTTTTATAATTTGGTTAATTAATTAACTTTTATGAATCAGTGAAAATAAACTAAGCCTAATATTTCAGGTGGCTTAAATGTTTTGACGGTCGATTCTACGACTGAACATTTCGGCTTCGATTCCTTTTACTGCGCAGTTAACGACAATGACTCATTCTCCACCGATGAAGAAGACGGTACTGAACACGTTCGTGACGGGATTAGAAAATGTGAGTTGCCACATAATGAATATATGAATGTAACGAGTTCAATCGATACATTTCGTGATAAAAAAGAACACTATTTTGGTTTAGTTAATTTAGGTTAAACCTTTCTAAAGTGAAATTTCCAAGTTTTTTAGTAGTGAAGAGTTGTTGTTGTATCCAAATTGTTTAGAATACACGAGTTTCAAAGTTTCTCTTTACAGATCGAACTAACTATCGTCACATCCCTCACAATGAGAAACCGCCCCATCTGGTGGCTAAACGAAATGCCAGAGAAAGGAAAAGAGTGCAAGCAGTGAACGCCGCTTTTTCTAGACTCCGAAGAGTATTGCCTTTCGCTCAGGGGTAAGGAATTTATATGAGAAAGGAGGGAAAGACTAACATGCCCTGCCGAAGTCGTATTTAAATGGGCATTAAATCTACTGTCATAGGACTACTCGTAATACCCAATACATTGTCTGAAGACAGAGAATCTGAGTTAGCTGTCCATCTGTTGGTGCAACCATAGAAAACAAACTGAAGTAAAACCACTTTGAAATGATAATTTTATTTTGATTTTGTTTTATCATTAATTCATTCTTCAATGCCCATGGTTGTCAATTTGACCATACATTCTTACGAGATTTTAGTCCTTATGGGGAATAAAATAAGCGATAAAATTGTTTTAATCTTAAACATAATTGGGGCATGAAAGGGTTAACAACACATCACTAATTTCAAATTTTAGTAAATTTTCCCCATGTTCTGGATCAGAGTAAGAAATAACAGACACATTGGTCCAATGTTGGTCCATTAAATCAATTGTGAGTGAATATTGTGTCCATTATGGCCAATCAATTCTGTTACTCGCATTATAACTTCTATTCCAAATTTTACAAAATTTCAGATGGAGTGAAAATGTAACTTAGATTTTTGCAATATTTTAAAACTTTCGCTAAAATATGTTGTATTATTATTTTCATGAGGACCAAAACCGAATCCAAACAATGCGGCCAATTGGCAGTAATCGAACGCTGGTCATTTTTAAGGGGTTATATTAAGTTATGTTAGGCGAAATAAATTTCACTTACAGTAGGTTAATAAATGGCAGGTTTATTTTTTAGTCTCCAAAATGAGTGTAAGTCTGGAATAATAATAAAAAAAAAGCAAACTAAAATTAAATATGTATTATTCTTTTTCTCTCAGAAGGTCAAAAAGAATTAGTAAAGTCCGAACTCTTCAAGAAGCTATTAATTACATCGATCAACTGCAACATTTAGTAACTGAACATGACCGATCTGTTCGAGTGAGAAACCCCAAAAAACAGTCACCAAAAAGGCTGGATGACAATTTGGTTCCTGCAGAAACTCAAAAAGAGTTAAAAAATATTAAATATGACGCTGCCAAAGATAAGAATTTCTGTAATAATTTAAAGTATGCAAAAGAGAGGAGAAACGCCTTTACGGAAGAGGACAGTGAAAGTTACATTGATGTTAAAGAATTTCGCGAAGGAAGAAACTCTCTAAATGACAACATGAAAGAAGTGCCAGATACCGCTAGACGAGAAAAAGAAACGCGCAATGATAGTCTTTCGGTATACGAATCACAGAATCAAAGTATTCAACCTGTATCGATGGAATTCGCGGAATCATTTAAAAAATCGAATCAAGAACCTTATGAAGCCGGCAATGAATCAGTTTATGACATGAATCAGAGAAATCGTGAATCGAATCATAATCCAGACGTAAATGATTTGAATCAAGTTATTGTATCAAGCATTACAAATTTCATTTAAATTATTCGACACCAAAATGTACATCTTTAATACGATCATGCTAATCATATCACTGACGAAATCATAACACTTTCCTTTCCTTTTCATCCGTTACACTTTTAGTTATGTTGAAAGAGGTACAATTGTTCAACATCTTTGTCCTTCATACGAGGTCCGGGAGAAGAATTACGGGCCTGGTGCTACTTTTGACTCCGGGCCCCTTTATCCCCAATCACCTTCTCTATCTTGCCGTTCGGGCTCTGGTGTTTTGACACCTCATGTACCTCTCCTCCCGGTCCCTGCCCTCATATATCCCACTAAACAAATGTCACGGACTTCATGCGTGCAAAACGTTATGCTGGAACAACAAAGGCTTGGCAAAAATAAATAAATAAATAATAATAATAATAATAATAATAATAATAATTTCTGCCAAGACGGATAAGCCAAACTAATTTTTTACTGAATTTTGACCTGGTCTTTCAGTCTCAACTTTGCAGCAAGATATTTGACCAACTTTCTTCAGGAATTTTTAATTTTATTTTTAAATTTCCAATGCACCTTCTATTTTTGAGTTTTGACTATGATTAACTTTGAATTTTGCCTTTGACTTCGACCTTAACTTCCCACTTATCTTCTAAACTTTGTCTGATTCAAACACACTTAAATGACTGAAGCAAAGATCTTATTACAAAATCGGAGGTCGAAATAAAAATACACAAGAATAATTCATTATATAGTTGCGGAAAGAGTTGATGAAAAAAATATTGTAAAAACTCCAAAAATTAATAATTAGTAATTTCTTTTTGTTCTCTTAATTAATGTTTTGGGAGAAAATAAAATTTAAAAAAAGAAGGGCCTACTAGTTGGTCATGTATGGCCTTTTTTCTTTTTGTTGTTTTTTCTGGGAACTTTTCTGCAGTTGAACGTCTGTAAACAGTAACGAAACCATATTCTTGGTTGACAATTAATTTTAAATGTAATTATAGAATTTACAATTTTAATCGTGTTTTAGTCATAATTTTATTACTTAATATAATTTACGACGAATATAATTTATTTCACTATTATGAGTACATCATTAAATTTGTTAAGTTTGTCACACATAAATATGAATATATAATGTCTACATGGTCATGAAAGTAATTAAATGGTTAGAGACGTCAATTCTGTAGTGGTTCCCTCAAGGCACCCTATTCCCATCTGTTGTTGTTGTTGTTTCGCAGAACCCTTGAGGATTATTGTCATTTTTCACTGTTCGACGATTAAAAATGTCAAAATTAAAATTAAACCTTGGTGAAAAATTATAATTGAAAATGGCGATCGTTAACAGACAAGGTATTGGGAACATTTTGCTCCACATTTCTCACCAATGCGTATTCTGTATGCCGAGTTACAGATTATGAAGAATCGAACCAGGGACCATGTTTCATTCCTTCCAAGCCTCGATCAATGGAAAGAAGGCAAAAGTTTTACATCTTAATCCATTACTATTTCGTTAGAATATACAACTATGGCCAAAGGAGTCAAAGCACCTTTCAATCTATTTCTCTTTTAGGTCTTGACTCGCGTCACTTTTAAAGAGTTTTAAAGGATATTAAAGTTATAGTTATACGCTTCCTTCTTTTATTTCCCAAATAGACTTTAAAAGAAAGCATCAGGATAACTAATTACGGCATATATAATACTGTACACCTTTGATCAAAGCTTTAAGAAGTTTGAAGTTTGCCAAATAAAGTCAAATGAAACGTGAATGCTACTTTTGAGTAATGATAGGCTGTTGATGCGGTGAATTTAATACCACTTTGCATTTTAAGTATTCTTACCAAGAAAGTGCAAAAAAAGAAAACGTATCCCATATTAAATCTAATAATATAACAAATGATAATTACACCAAAGCTTTCTGACGAAGTTCACAAATTTTGACAAGTATTATTAAGTTCATTGTCAGTACTGTAATCAAAATACATAATGATGTAATTTCTCTTAATACAATACCTGGTGCTACTGTAGCGTGATTCCTACCGGTGACTTCGATACTATAGGGTGATTCCTACCCGTTTTGGTTCGAAACTACAGTACTGTAGAGTGTGATTCCTATCCAAGGTATAAATGAAAATATAATAAATATAAAATGCTATTTATTATTCAATTTTATTTATTTAAAAAATAGTTTCGGTGCTACTATAGTATGTGGTCTACCTACGATTGGTTAGGTTTAGTCACGATATTTTCGTTAAAACTAACGAAAATATCATGACTAAACCTAACCAATCGTCAAGGGCGATGGACATTGGAATGTAAACAAGCAATTAGTAAACAAGGTAAGAAGCTATAATTAAAAGGTAGACCGCCGAATCGAGGTAGGAATCACGCTATAAAGTAGCACCCAATACCTCTTTCATTTCCCTCCCATCCCCCCCCCTCCAAAATTAAGGCGTTTCAACTCTCTTGGTCATAGATGTATATAGGCTACAATGGTTATAGCAGCTGCTAATCAATTGGTATGATAAAGAACTGTCATTCGTCAGCTTAAATTTAAAATTTTATGTTAATTTTTTTCCCTGAAATAATAAATATAAAAATAGTTTAAATGACGTAACTGTATACATGTTTATCATATTTAGATATGAGAGTAGCTACTTTTAAGGTTCGATACATGCTTTTTATTGAATATATTTTATCCAGCTTAAATTTATATGATTTTCAATTACAGGCACGCATTTTATAAGTTTTAAGAAGACTTTTTATGTTGTATTTATAAGTTAACCAACTAATTTAACAGTATAATTATTAAACAAAGTTAAAAATCACAGTCTACTATGTACATTGATGGTAACAATTATGAACGAATTTTTTCTTTAGTTGGGGAACTGATATCTAAAAAATTACAAATTACGTAATTTACGTTTGTGAAGCATATTAAAATATTTTAATTTGTCCTACAATTCATTCTTAATTGGGACATTTGTGAACCACTCTTAAGAATGAGTAAAGAAAGAAAGTTGCCAATTGTTTTAATACACTTAACAAGCGTGAATTAGTCTTTAATTTCAGGAAAGTTTGGGTATTAAAACGTTTATATAAAATATTATAACAATTTATACTATCATGTGATTAAATGACTCAAAACATTGACTACAAACTATGCAACACACTCCAAATAACACACTCGGCCTAATAAATTGTGCGAAATATGGTTCTAAATAACTTCAGTTCCAGTGCAAAATCTAAATTTGTTTTAGGAAAGAAATGACGCTCATATATCGAGGAATTCATCTAAATAGGTAAAAATTAAAAAAAAAAGCAATAAATTATTGTATGATTCTCTGCCAGATGTACAATAAAAAAAAATCCAAAATTCGAAAAGATGTGCGGTGAAAATCGTGTAAAGCAACAAGCATCACACATATGTAATACGGGGCTCCAATAAACCTTAGCCGCCCCCCCCCGCCCATGGCCTAAACCATTAGAGGTACAGTAAAACTAAACATACCTTACAAAAGAGAATTTAATTCTGCATTTAATGAGAAACAATTAAAAC
This sequence comes from Bathynomus jamesi, assembly GCA_023014485.1. Lineage (NCBI taxonomy): Eukaryota > Metazoa > Arthropoda > Malacostraca > Isopoda > Cirolanidae > Bathynomus > Bathynomus jamesi. Next base: position 242,588 of record JAJOZX010000602.1, read on the forward strand.
TTGGTGTTCCCGCCATTGGCTTCCAAGACAGCCTGAATTCGCTTTGGGTAGCTTGCCAAAAGTGACGTGAATAGATCTTGATCGTTACGCAAATTTGCTAAAACAGTTTCAATGTGTTGCGTCATTGTATCCTTCGAAAATCGATTTGCTGCAGGTTCTTGAAACAAGAGACATTCAACCTTGTCCTTTATAACTGATTCAATGTGTTCACAGACGTTCAGGTCAGGAGAATTTCCTGGCCATTCTTCATTTCCAAAGAAATCGATCTCATGGTTCCGCAACAACTGTTGAGTGGCTAATGCCTTAAAGCAGGGGGCCTTATCGTACAGAAGTGTGACCTGATCGACATCCATAACATTGTTTGGGTTTCTTAGAAAAGGAAAGACATGCTGGGATAGTAGGCCTATAATATCACGAAAATACTGTCCATCCCAACTCTGACCATTTGGCTTCAGCACCCACATGAGCTTCTTTGCAGTGAACAAAACAAACACACCAACACAGTCTGGACTTTTTAATAATTCGCGATAATGTTCATTGTCATCGATTTCATCTGGTGTTGTGGCCCACACTTGATCATTTTGGTAGTTAGGCCGACGTGTTACGTAAACAAAAAAATCATCGGAGACAGCTAAATGCATGAAATCATCCACATCCCAATCTGCAAGATAATGGGCAAACCACATTCTGTCATCGATGTTAAGTTGAGTGTTTCTTGGCTTTGGAAGTTCATGCCAAGGCTTTAAACACCTTGCCTATGACGGTACAGTCGAATGATCTCACCACTAACGATCTTTCCTCTCAACACTTCGATCTCTCTAGAAAGTTTAACACAGCTGTTTTTCCGCTTACGCGTACCGCTTTCAATGATGTCCTTTGTTTCCTGAGAGAGTGGCAAATTTGGGCGCCCAGATTTGGTTGTATCCATTTCACATTCATCCAAAGTTTTATTCCAATTTCTTTTGACGAAGTCCTCACTTCTTCGCAACTTTTTGGCAACCCATGAACGTGTTATAAAGGTGGCTCCAGCATCACGAGCTTCCCGAAATGTTATTGCTCGTATGCGATCTATCACACGTTGCCTCTCCGAATCACCAATTAATTGAGAAGCCATTATATTATCACTTTATCAGCTAGAGTAATTTTAATACCTGCAATAAATAAAGAATTTTTTATATTTTTATAATCACTAAAAACTATTTCGATATAAGTAAACATGTAAGCTGCAAATGGGGGGCTAAAGTGTTTTGGAACCCCTTACATTAACCGTGGTACATAGAGGCGATATTTATGCCGTTACTAATGTCCTTTTTGTAACGCATTCTGGCAGTCCTAACTGATTTAGAATGCCAATTAGTCTATTATTAAATCATTTTAAGGAGCTATTTTATGCGGATTAAGTTAATAAAAGAGTGAATCAAGGACGGTGGCGAGCGCGCTGAAAGCAGTTTTGAGAAAGGGGAGGGTTATATACAATAGAGACGGTGAGATATATTTGCGTGGTGTGTTAGTTCAGACACTTTTGTATGGATGTGAAACACTATCACGGCATCAAAGGGAGAAGTCAAGAGTAAGAGTAGATGAGGTGGATAAAGAGCTAAAATTACTAAAGCTCGATGATGTAATCAAACTGGCACATTTTGTTATTAATAAAAGTTATCCAATTCAATTCATTTCAATCTGAGAAGTATGTGTGACGTAACGTCGGATCGATAGAGTAAGAAATCGTGTGGGCGTGGAAAGATGTGGCGTTCAAAAGTCAATGGAAGTAAAAATTGAGGAAAGTGCGTTAAATTGGTTTGGGTATGTTGAAAGAATGGAAGATGACAAAGTTGTGAAAATAGTGTTTGCGAAGGTAAAAGGAGGAGAGGAAAGCCAAGAAGAAGATGGATGGGCATTGCGAATGACGGCGTGAGGAAGGGTGGACTTTGTCTGGGTGATGCGGGGGAAGTGGTTACAAATAAGTTGGAATGGTCAGCTTGATTTCAATGTATGGAATACCAGGTACTACAAATCGATCAATCGCTTCAGAATTTAAATTCTGAAGCAATTGATCGATTTGTAGTACCTGGGTATTCCATACATTAAAACCAAGCTCATCTCGTCTGTCGTTAATTTCGTAGCTATCCCCCTACCTAAGAGAAAAAATAATACATTATAGTCAACGCTGAAAATTCCTATGGTGCGCGGCTTTTGCGCTACCCTGTATATATTAGTCGACTCTCCTCGACTCGAGTGTGACTTTATCGAAAGTGATTCTTGCGTACACGTGATTGATAAAATTACAACACACCCTTGCGTACACGCACGGTCGTTAACCCATCGGCTGAGTCACCTCCCGCCTACCTCACTCAATCAAGCCCGCCAGACACGCTCTGATTGGTGTTCCTCCGTGACGTCACGTAGATGGCGTTTCCAAGAAACTGATACGATACGTAGATTCTATACCGTGGGAAGAAGTCAGGGAGTCAACATTAAATGCCTGCTAGAGACACCTTTGACCGGAGGTTGTCAAGGACTTCCAAGGATTCCTATCCACTACAACAGAGGTTGAAGACATCGTAAACCCAACGAAGAATGTTGGTGGGGAGGAATTTGAAGATCTGCGACCCAAAGAGTTGGCGTTATTGCTGGGGTCACACCATATGGAGTTGAGTGAGGAAGATCTGGTGCAACTCATTCAATTCGAGTGAGAGTAACAGTTTTAGGGAAGATGAACCAAAACCAACTATGACTGGCAAATGGCTAACTGATTTCATTGAACGGGGGACAACACTGCAACAGTATATGATAGATTACAACGACAACTTGGAAATGAGCCTCAAATTTAAAAGAATGATGCAAACAGCAGCAATGGCTCCTTATTGCGAGTTGTTACAAAAAATTAAGAGACCCCCACAACAAACTCTCATAACTTCATTCTTTACTCCAAAGAAAGAAGCGTTTCAAATTTCTACAGCCCCTTCACCAGAGAGCGCTCCTGGCTCTTCCATGACTTCTGGCTCCTTCACGTTACTCATATCCCACCAGAATTCAGCGACAAGGAAAACGAAGCAGCAAAGCCAGCCTCCAACGAACAAACATCTAGCGAGTGAAACTCAGAGTTAGTCGGACTAGGCTGGCTCGCATTAATCCCCCACCCTCTTTTATCTTTTTTTTTTAGCCTTTGTTTTATTTTTTATTATTAGTTACTGCAATAATATAAGTGTACAGTACTTATGTATTTATGTTTCCAGTACAATATTAAATTTGACCTCAAACCACCAGACCGTAACCCCGTAACAGTGCGGTGAAGAAAGAGGGATTGAAGACAGTCAGTAAGAGGCGGGGAATTGATGAGACGAAAAGCTTTTGATCAAGTACAGCTGTGTGGGTTGAGCCACCCCATACATGAGAAGCATACTCCATACATAGAGGGGCGGACAAAACCCCTGTACAGAGACAGCAACTGAGTTGGGGTGAAGAAACCGCGGAGACGGTACAGCACACCTAACCTCTTAGAAGCTGTTTTGGGAAGAGAGTACACGTGATTTTTCCAGGAAAGATCACGAGAAAAGGAAACGGCAAGAATGTTAAGAGAAGACGAAGGATTGAGTTGCGTGTTGTTGAAGGTAAGGGGACAGTCGTGTGGAAGACTGTGACGAGTAGTCAGATGAAGGAACCAAGGTTTTGAAAGCACTGAAAGCCACAAGGTTTTCTCTGCCCCTATCAGATATAGCAGAAAGATCAGAGGTCAGGTGCTCCATAGCCGTCTTACGCGAATCATGAAGTGACTGTTGAGAGGGACACTTTGTGAAGCGGGTGAAGTGAAGAGTAGAATCATCGGCATAGGAATGAATAGGACAGGAAGTGCGAATTAAAAGATCATTAATAAATAAAACGAAAAGAGTGGGTGATAGGACAGAAGAAATTGGTTGGTAGATAAATGGGTACCATGGGTAGCCTAATGGTTAAGACGCTGGGCAGTTGGTGGGGCGTGGTTCGGATTCCACGTTAAAATGTAGGTCTAAGGTGGAGTGAAAAGCTTGACCTTCGTTAGAATGAACAATTCGGGCAGAAGCAAAACCAAAGGGACACACAGAGAAGGAAGAGGAAAAGGCGGAAGAAGTAATAAAGGAAAATCCAAAATACTTCTATAGCTACGCGAAAAGGAAAACAAAAACTCGCGCCACCATCGGGCCCTTAAGGAAAAGAAATAATGAACTAACGGACGAGCTAAAAGAAATATATGAAACATTGATACCCAATATGAATCAGTCTTTAGTACCTCAAAAAGGGATAAAGCGATACTTGACATAAATAGATTCTTTGAAGAGAAATTGCAAGGAGATTGTATAACCGATTTTTATTTTACCCTAGAAGATATAGTACGAGCTATAGGACAAATGAAATTATATTCAGCTGCAGGTCCGGACAAATGGAACGCATTATTGATTAAAAACTGTAAAAATGAAGTAGCTGCACCCTTATACTGGATATGGAGAAGATCCCTAACCATTGGGGAAATATGGAGCATCTTGAAAAGAGCAAACATTGTCCCTATATACAAAGTAGGGGACAGATCTCGTGCAAAGAACTATAGACCAGTGTCACCGACATCCCATCTCACCAAAGTATTTGAAAGAATAGAGAGAAAATCTCTCTTCTTGGAGACAATGGAAAGAATCAACAAAAATCAGTATAAATTCCGATCAGGAAGCTAATGCCTATCACAACCTATAGAGTACTATAACAATATCCTAGACGCACTTGAAGGCAATGAAAACCAAGATGTCATATACACGGATTTCGCTAAAGCATCAGACAAATGTGACCATAGTATAATAGCACATAAAATGAAACATGTGGGCAAAGTGGGAAAATGGATCTCAATTTCCTCAGAGAACGTCACAGGTCGTACGCAGCTCAGTACCACAAGAAACAGTATTGGCCCCACTCCTCTTCATATCATGCTAACAGATATAGACAATGAAGTAAACAGCAACAGTATTGTAACATCCTCTGCAGACGATGCAAAGATCAGCAGAAAAATCAGCGATGCAAATGAAGTGGAGGCCTTGCAGAGGGACACAAACAGAATACACAAATGGTCAGAAGAGAACAACATGACATTTAACACCGAGAAATTCCAGCTCTTGAGGTATGGTAGAAATGAGGAATTTAAACAGACAGCATATTATGATCCAGATAGAAAGGAAGTTCAGAGTAGCACGAAAGTGATAGATTTGGGGATTATGATGACCGATGATGCGAAATTAGAGACAGAAAATCAGATAGCGATAAACAAAGCAAAAAAGGGTCGTGGGACAGGTACTAAGAACGTTTAAAAGAAGGGTCAAGACAGTAATGATTCCCCTGCTGAAAACACTGATAATACCAAAACTTGAATACTGCTCAGTCTTGACGCCCCCATATAAAAAGGAAGAACCTAATAAACTGGAAGAAATTCAGAGACAAGATTGGTGGCTGTAAAGAACTCTACTGGGAAAGACTTCGTAAACTAAATCTGTACTCCCTCGAAAGAAGGAAAGAGGTACACCATAATCTACATACAGAAAATGATCGAAAAATTGGTATCAAACCTCAAACTAAGCCCAATTACCATCCAAACAACGCTGGAAAATAGGAAAGGCAGAATGTGTAATGTTCCCAAATTAAAGGTCCGACAAGGGACCTCTTTAAAACTGAAGGAAAATAACTTGGTTGTCAGGGGGCAAAGACTTTTAACCAGTTTTCAAAGGACCTCAGAAACGTGACAGGGGTCAAAGTTGAAGTCTTCAAAAGAAGACTAGATGCCTGGCTCAGGACGGTACTAGATGAGCCGGATGCACCTGGTTATGAGCGGTGGAGAGCGCAAGAGAGCAACTCGCTCCTCCACCAAGCCAAGCCTAGAGGCGGGGCCACCAGCTTGACCTTCATGTGAAGAGAGACCAACACACGGAACTGCTACGAGGTTACGTGATATATAATATATATATATATATATATATATACATATATATATACACACAAACTCAGAATGGTCCCCCGAGAAACTTATATGTTAAACACAGACCGTGCATGGAACAAGGAACTCTTTTGGGAAAATTAAATCCACTGTAGTCCGAATAAGTAATGGTAAATGACAAACACTATAGTTTTTTCATTTCATGATGTTAGCCCGACGTGGGCAACGGGTCACTCGCAAAGACGTCCCCAAAAATATAACTTCCCTCACCAACTATCTGCAAAGTAGATAGGATCCAGCTTTGGGAGAGGATCTAGGGTTTAAAGCAGCCTAGCCCCGCTACATTTAGAACCTCAATATAAGCAAAAGACTCGTTGCATTCACGTCGGATTGAATACATCAAAGAAAAAGGGGTAATTATTGTATTTTTAGCCAAAAAACAAAACTTAAACCTCAACCGGGACATTGAGCGTCCACTTTTCAAGGCACATAACACGTCCGTTTAATATTGCGAGTGACCCGTTGCCCACGTCGGGCTAACATCATGAAAAAGAAAAAACTATAATGTTTGTCATTTACCATTACTTATTCGGACTGTAGGGGATTTAATTTTCCCAGAAGAGTTCCTTGTTCCATGCACGGTCTGTGTTTAATATATATATATATATTATTAATGCCCAACAACCTCGGGGGAAGACTCGGAGTTGCGAGTGTGTTACTAAAACCTTCCTTTGTTCTCCATTTGTGTGCATACTAAACTTTGTGCAGATTATTCCTGCTCTTTAGGGCGTGTATACAAGGACAGATGGACAGAGACAGACACATCATCATCTTTATATACAGGGTGGGCTGAAAGTAGCTCCCTATTTTGGATTGGTAAAAAAATACGTATATTATCCATTTATTTCAGAAGAAATAATATGAAAAGGTAGGCATACATGGTAGGTTTCCTCTAAAATTCAATGTGGGCTCCAACTCTTTTCACCAGCTTCTGGAGCCGCCCAGGAATGGCGTCCACTGACTTTAGCAGGAACTCCGGCGGGATGGAGGACATGACTTCCCGAATTCGGTCCTCCAGTTCTTCCAATGTCCTCGGTTTGGTGCGGTAGACTTCTTCCTTTACCCACCCCAAAGAAAGAAGTCGCACGGTGTCAAGTCGGGGCTCCTGGCTGGCCATTGATGTGGACCACGACGACCCATCCAACGCCCAGGGAAGTGGGCATCCAGCCACTCACGGACAACAAGAGCGAAGTGCGGAGGGGCGCCATCTTGCATAAATATCAGATCTTTGGGGGTGGGTAAAGGAAGAAGTCTACCGCACCAAACCGAGGACATTGGAAGAACTGGAGGACCGAATTCGGGAAGTCATGTCCTCCATCCCGCCGGAGTTCCTGCTAAAGTCAGTGGACGCCATTCCTGGGCGGCTCCAGAAGCTGGTGGAAAGAGTGGAGCCCACATTGAATTTTAGAGGAAACCTACCATGTATGCCTACCTTTTCATATTATTTCTTCTGAAATAAATGGATAATATACGTTTTTTTACCAATCCAAAATAGGGAGCTACTTTCCGCCCACCCACTAGTAATAATATATATATATATAATATATTATATATATATATATATATATATATATATATATATATATATATATATATATATATATATATATATATGGTAGAAATGGAACTTAAAAAGACTGCATATTATGCTCCAGATAGGCAAGAAATTCAGAGAAGCACGAAAGTGGGCGACTTGGGGGTAATAATGACCGATGATGAGAAATTCGAGACAGAAAATCAGATAGCGATAAACAAAGCAAAAAGGGTCGCGGGACAAGTACTAAGAACGTTCAAAAGGAGGGACAAGACAGTAATGATTCCCCTGCTGAGAACACTGATCATGCCAAAACTTGAATACTGCTCAGTTTTGACGTCCCCATATAAAAAGGAAGAAATTAATAAACGAAGAAACGCAGACACATTTCACAGCCAAGATTGATGGCTGCAAAGAACTCAACTACTGGGAAAGACCACGTAAACTAAATCTGTACTCCCTGGAATGAAGAAGAAGAGGTATACCATAATCTACATTATGGAAAATTATCGAAAAACTGGTACCAAACTTCGAACAAAACCCAATTACCATCCAGACAACGAGGTGAAAATAGGAAAGGCAGAATATGTAGTGTTCCCAAATTAAAAGCCCTACAAGGGACCTCCTCAACTCTGATGGAAAATAGCTTGGTTGTCAGGGGGCCAAGAATTTTCAACCAGCTTCCAAAGGACCTCAGAAACATTACAGGGGTCAAAGTTGAAGTCTTCAAGAGAAGACTAGATGCCTGGCTCAGGACGGCACTAGATGAGCCGGATGTACCTGGCTATGTACGATAGAGAGCGCAAGAGAGCAACTCGCTCCTCCACCAAGCCAGGCCTAGAGGCGGGGCCACCAGCTTGACCTTCGTGTGAAGAAAGACCGACGCACGGAACCCAAACAAGGTTAACAAGGTATATATCTACGCTTATCGTACCGGAAAGATGACCCGAGTTAAACTTGCGTCTGCTGACCGATACTCAGCGATAGTACAGTATAACAGGTTAGTCAGATTTAGACATTTATTTTTTAGATGGTTTGGAGAGAGAGATATATATATATATATATATATATATATATATATATATAATATATATATATATACAGTATATCCAAACCATCTAAAAAATAAATGTCTAAATCGGACTAACCTGTTATACTATCGCTGAGTATCGGTCAGCAGACGCAAGTTTAACTCGGGTCATCTTTCCGGTACGATAAGCGTAGATATATACCTTGTTAACCTTGTTTGGGTTCCGTGCGTCGGTCTTTCTTCACACGAAGGTCAAGCTGGTGGCCCCGCCTCTAGGCCTGGCTTGGTGGAGGAGCGAGTTGCTCTCTTGCGCTCTCTATCGTACATAGCCAGGTACATCCGGCTCATCTAGTGCCGTCCTGAGCCAGGCATCTAGTCTTCTCTTGAAGACTTCAACTTTGACCCCTGTAATGTTTCTGAGGTCCTTTGGAAGCTGGTTGAAAATTCTTGGCCCCCTGACAACCAAGCTATTTTCCATCAGAGTTGAGGAGGTCCCTTGTAGGGCTTTTAATTTGGGAACACTACATATTCTGCCTTTCCTATTTTCCAGCGTTGTCTGGATGGTAATTGGGTTTTGTTCGAAGTTTGGTACCAGTTTTTCGATAATTTTCCATAATGTAGATTATGGTATACCTCTTCTTCTTCATTCCAGGGAGTACAGATTTAGTTTACGTGGTCTTTCCCAGTAGTTGAGTTCTTTGCAGCCATCAATCTTGGCTGTGAAATGTGTCTGCGTTTCTTCGTTTATTAATTTCTTCCTTTTTATATGGGGACGTCAAAACTGAGCAGTATTCAAGTTTTGGCATGATCAGTGTTCTCAGCAGGGGAATCATTACTGTCTTGTCCCTCCTTTTGAACGTTCTTAGTACTTGTCCCGCGACCCTTTTTGCTTTGTTTATCGCTATCTGATTTTCTGTCTCGAATTTCGCATCATCGGTCATTATTGCCCCCAGGTCGCCCGCTTTCGTGCTTCTCTGAATTTCTTGCCTATCTGGAGCATAATATGCAGTCTTTTTAAGTTCCTCATTTCTACCATATCTCAAGAGCTGAAATTTCTTGGTGTTAAATGTCATATTGTTGTCTTCCGACCATCTGTATATTGTGTTTGTGTCTCTCTGCAAGGCCTCTACTTCGCTTGCATCGCTGATTTTTCTGCTGATCTTTGTATCATCCGCAAATGATGTTACTATACTGTTGCTGTTTACTCCACTGTCTATGTATGTTAGCATGATAATGAACAGGAGTGGGGCCAGCACTGTACCTTGTGGTACTGAGCTGCGTACTTCTGATTCTGATGATGATACACCTTGAATTTTGACCACCTGTATTCGGTTTCTGAGGAAGTTCTAGATCCATTTTCCCACTTTGCCTGTTATTCCCATATGTTTCATTTTATGTGCTATTATACATGATCACATTTGTTGAAAGCTTTAGCAAAATCCGTGTATATGACATCATAGTTTTCATTGCCTTCAAGTGCATCTAGGATATTGTTATAATGCTCTATAAGTTGTGATAGGCATGATCTACCTGATCGAAATCCGTGTTGATTTTCGTTGAATCTTTCCAATGTCTCCAAGAATCATAGATTTTCTGTGACTATTTTTTCAAAAATTTTGGTGAGGTGGGACGTCAAGGACACTGGTCTATAGTTCTTTGCTTGAGATCTATCTCCTCCTTTATATATAGGGACGATGTTTGCTCTTTTCAAGATGCTCGGTATTTCCCCAGTGTCTAGGGATCTTCTCCATATCCAGTATAAGGGTGTAGCTATTTCATTTTTACAGTTTTTAATTAAAAGTGCGTTCCATTTGTCCGGACCTGCAGCTGAATGTGATTTCATTTGTCCTATAGCTCTCGCTACATCTTCTGGGGTAAAATCAAAGTCTGTTATACATTCTCCTTGCAATTTCTTTTTGAAGAATGCATCTATGTTCAGGTATCGCTTTGTCACTTTTTGGGATACTGAATACCGATTCATACTGGGCTCTCAATGTTTCAGATATTTCTTTTAGATCGTCTGTTAGTTCATTATTTCCTTTCCTTAAGGGCCCGATAGTAGCGCGCGTTTTTGTTTTCCTTTTCGCATAGCTGTAGAAGTATTTTGGATTTTCCTTTATTGCTTCTACCGCCTTTTCCTCTTCCCTCTCTGTATGGCCCTTTATCAGAGTTTGTATTTCCCATTCGATTTTCTCCAGTTTTTCTTGTATTTCTTTCCTGCCATTGTCGTCTCCGCACTTAGCTAACTTCGTCGCTACACTCTTTCTTTTGCGGAATATTCTTCTCTTTTGCCTCTCTAGCGAGTTCCTCTTTCATTTTGGCTGTGATTTCGGAGCATATTTTTCCAAAATTCTCAGCGTCTTTTCTTCCAAGGTTGTTAGTATTTCCTCAGTTGTTTTGCTCTCGAAAACTGTTCTCCACTCTATTTGGGCCATGTGTGATCTGATTTCTTCCCAATTTATGGTCTTGGAGTTTAAGTTAAAAGCCCCAAATTTGCTTCTTCCTTCCGTATGTGTATTGTCATTTAAAGTTATCTTCATGTTTGTTGATAACTCGATTATATTGTGGTCTGAAATAATAGTTGGAGTTATTTTAATATCCGCAATCAAGTTCATGTTATTTATGAATACCAGATCTAGGCAGTTATTTTTCTGGTATTTTCTGTTTTCTCCTGTGTCAGCATAAATTCGTTTGTGAGAGCCATCAGCATTCTTGCTTGCTCCTGGTCCTCTCTTGTGCCCCCTTATCTTGCTGTATAAATATATTTCTACCCACCTTTTTGTATTTTATAAATGGGAAATTAAAATCGCCACAGAGAATTATATTATGGGATGGAGAGTTTACGGACTTTATTAGGGTTCTGATATCCTCAATGGCATCCGAAAAATTTTCATTTGGAGAGTTTGGAGGTCTATAGATGACTATCAGTACCACGTTTAGTTTCTCTATTTTCACTGCAAGGGTTTCTATGAAACTATTGGATTTACTTATTACCGTCTCTGTCATATGCAGGGCCGCATTTAGGGGGTGGCGCACCGGGAAAATGTCCAAGGCCTCGCGCCCGATGGGCCCCGAAAATTTCAATTGAAAAAATTAAACGTCACGTATTTGCCATCTGCGACGAGTTTTACTTTTTCCGACAGGCGGCATGGCATCAGGCATTCTACTGTAATATCCGCTTTGATGGTGTTTAATTTGTTGTTCTTGTTAGTGTTACTCATTTCTAATGTTGTTACTAACTTACTTCTTGTTGTTTCTGTTGCAGATTCATGATTTATGTTCTTATTGTTGGCATTATAATATGTACAACATGGAAACGAGCCGTGACCGGGATCGAAGGAGGAAATATAAACCCGGTAGTGAAAAGCGTAAGGATAAGAAGCGCAGAGAAGAGTTTCTTGCGATGGTGTCGAAACTAACTAATTGGATTAAATCATCAGCAACTAAGTCAGCCCCTTCAGCAGGCCCACCAGCTGCCTCCGCTACTTCAGCAGCTGCGTTTTCAGAACACGCGTCTACATCAGTGCGTTCAGTAAGCCCAGCAGCTGCCTCCACTACTTCAGCAGCTCCATTTTCAGGAGACTCGTCTACGTCAACCCCTTCAGCAGGCTCACCAGTTGCCTCCGCTACATCAGCAGCTGCGTCTTCAGAAGACCCGTCTACGTCAGTGCGTTCAGCAGGCCCACCAGCTTCAGGACATACAATTAATGACATTGGTTTGTGGCCACAAGTGCTGACCGATGACTTTAGAGAGTTCTGGATAAAGCGGGGAACATCAGCTTGCCGAAATTATGACAGCGACTTCAGTAACTCTTCAACTACTGAAAGTGGTACAACACGCCGATGTACGAAGACATTATTTGTTAAGAAACATAACCTGACGAATGAGAGGATTGAGGTGTCATGGCTGTGCTATTCTGAGTCCACAGGCTGTGTTTACTGTTTTGTCTGTAAATTAATGTCGAGGGCGGAGAGCAAGTTCACAATCGGGTTCAACGACTGGAAGCATGGTAGACAGTCGATCGAAGCACACGGAAAATGTGAGCAACATATGGAGTCGATGAGATATTTGTTGGTTAGAAAGTCTGTCTCCGGCCGTGTTGATTCGAAACTGGTGAACCAGTTTGAAAAGGAGTGCAACTACTGGCAGGAAGTTTTGCGGCGCTGTGTCGACGTTATCAAGTATATCACGTATATCAGTATAGGACTAGCAATTCGTGGACACGACTCCCGTTTCGGTTCACCAAACAGCGGCAACTATTACGGAATTTTGGAACTTTTAAGTAAGTATGACAGTTTTCTAGCTGCGCATATAAGCGAGCATGCCAACAAGGGTAGCGGACACACCTCGTATCTCTCTCATTTCATTTGCGAGGAACTCATACTGTTGATGGCCGATAAAGTACTTCAGACGATTATCCGAGAAATCCAGCAGTCAAAATACTATTCTCTATCCGTCGACTCTGCGCCTGATGTTTCCCACACCGATCAACTGTGCTTCACCGTCCGATATGTGGTTGAGTCTGGGTCCGTCGAGCGATTTCTATAGTTCATACCTATGTACAGGGAAAGGAATCGCCGACGTGGTCCTCAACTTTCTGGAGACGCATGGCATTCGAATTGGAGACTGCAGAGGACAGTCTTATGATAACGCAAGCAATATGGCAGGGAAATACAACAACGTAAAGAGCCACATCAAGTCAAAATCTCCCTATGCTGAGTTTGTACCATGCATGTGCTACTCACTAAATCTTGTGGGTAAATCAGCAGTGGACAGTTGCACAGCAGCCGTTGAATTGTTTATGCTCATTCAGAATGTCTACACGTTTCTCGTCTCCTCCACATACCGATGGCGTCGACATGTAGAGGTTCTCGATAGTAGTTCCCGTAGTGAGAAACTAAAGGTCGACAAAGGTCTCTCCGATACTCGCTGGTCAGCCAGATCAGATGCCGTCCAATCTTTAACCGAAGGCAACGCCGAGAATATCGCGGTACTGGATGAGCTAGCAGCAGATACCAGCCAAACTGCGGAAGCCAGGATCGAAGCCAATGGATTGTCTAATAGCGTGTAGCGTCATGGAGTGACATGGTATCCGGACAATAAGGGGCTCTTCAGTGATCTTATCGAGTTGTTCGACAGAGAACTGCTTCGTGAGTGGTGGTTCTATTGTGCACTCCACTGGTGGAAGTAAATCTTTCAAATTCTGAGCACTTTGTTTGATCTTTGGTGGCCGAAATTCTGAGACTTGCTGTTGAGCAGGTTTGGGAGCTCGTCGAATGGTCTTGATTACATCGATGGCCAATTTCTGGTTTACTTGATCTGCATCTGCAAGCATTGCCAGTAGAACATTTTCAGGGTGAGCCCAATATGCATTTCTTTGGATCACAGGCCATGTGACAGTCTTGCTAGCTGGTGGCAGTAATCGTAGCAGCTTGATTTGCTCCAGGAAATGTTTTGGGCCATCTGTGCACCTTGGATGGCACTTGATGCTAAACCACATGGGTCCATAGTGGCACACGACAAACTGTGTGAGTGAATACAGTTCATCACTTGGCTGCGCCATCGCTACATATAGCCGACAAATTCTGCTGGCAGTTGTAACCCATCTTGCATGGGAGATTGGTCCAGGCTTCTCTCGTAGAAGATCTTCATTAATGACACCAGTCCTTATCGCTTTCATCATTCTGTAGAGGTAGGCTTGGTCACGACTCAATTCAGTAAGGTCAACATCCGGAGAGTGTGGCCATCAGCAATACATTGAATTCCTCTAGAGGAAAGTGGCAAACTTTCACATGTGGCCGAAGCTTTGCCAATTGGTCCTTTCCATTGAGTTGCAGATTCTGTTGGGCCGATGAGTTCCTTGCACAAGTGGCGCAGTGGAAGTTCATTTAAATGCACACTACAGATGAACCAGTGCAAAGGGCGACCCAGGCGGCACTCTAGCAGGTGTATTGCTCCACTTCTGTGCCCTGTGTTTGTGGCTGTGCTGTCGGCTCCCACTGCAATTATCTTGTCTGCAATACCCATTTCTTCAATCGCATTTTGAAGTCCATCCGCAATGACAGTGCCAGTTCCTCGTTCCAGTGTCAGATGGCTTAGATAGAAGGCTCCAGGCTCTCCGACCAGCACATAGTGGTCCTCAACTTTCTTTGTGCTCTACCATTTGTCCCCCTTTTTCTCTTTGACAAGTGTCGTCATTCCGCCCATCAAAAAATAAAGCAGTGACTTCCACATCGTGGTAAGTTACTGCTTCCTTCAGATCCCTCCGTACCTTCTGCCGTGCTCTCCATACTTTGTGGTGGTCAATTACGTTTATCTGATCATCAGAACTAATGATGCCATAGTCAACCAATGTTGCAGTGCTGATAGCTGCAGCAGCCCTGTTCGATACACCATACCGGTCAGCTTCCAAAGCAACAGTGGGAATCGGTGTGATGTTCCTGTCCTTCTGGGCACTATCACTCATCCACTCATCACCAACACTTTCACCACTGGAGTCTGCTTCTGCTTGAGCTGATTCGACCACATCTGCAGAGGATGCTATCTCTTGCCGTTCCGTTTTTCTTCTATTCTCTTCTTCTTGTCTTTCTTGCATCCGATCCTCTCTTGACTTCCTTCTCTCCATCATCTGAGTCACATTCGTATCCACCCGACTGATCTGCATGATCCGCGTGGTTCTCTGGTCGATCAGAAAGGCATGCTCTCGTCGCGGAACTTTCATTTCTTTTTCACAGTGGCATGCAGACAGATCATCGCATTGGCAGACAGCTATGCCAAACAATTGATTCAGGCTTTCCTTGAACTTCTTGGTTTTTGTGGCCTGCTTGCCTTGCTTCGATGCTTGTGAGCCTTTTTCCATCAATCGGAGCAGCTTGGTCTTCACATTCTTGATTGGCTGTGATGGAATGTTAGCACGATTCCAAAGGTCAATGAGTGTTTGGCATACCTCCGGAAGAATCTCCCTGTTGCTCGTGTACTTGTTCTCCTTCAAGAAGAGGAAATGCCTTGCAACTTGTATACGGGTTGGAAGTTCAGACAGAGGAAGCTCTGATAATGGAGAACCAAAGACAATGTGGCTAGCAGATCCACGTGTTCTTTGCGTGCTCATTGTACCAGCAAAACTCAACAAGTATCACACAGGAACATTGAAACAAAAACACAAACGTATAAATAAATATATATGATTATGAGTAGGGTGGGGCAAAAGTCTGGCCCCATAGGAGGTTTATGTTCACATAGACTAAAATTTCGGTTTGGTTCGTCGCATTCTCTCTACCAATCATTTTCATCCGTATAAAGTCCAATTAGTCCAGGAACTACACGGTGATGACCTAGATCGTCGTAGGGAGTATTGTCAGTGGTTTATGCAACATAGGCAGTTGGAAAAGCGTATCATGTTCAGTGACGAAGCAATTTTTTACCTAAACGGTTCAGTCAACAGACATAATGCACGATATTGGGCTAAAGAAAATCCACATTGGATTGAGGACGGACGCTCGCAGTACAACCCAAGAGTTATGGTATGGGCTGCTATGTGGGGAGATACGATAATTGGCCCATACTTTTTCCCCGACACTGTAACTGGTGAATCATACCTTCATTTGTTACCAAATTTCCTTACGCCTCGATTGTATGAACTACCATTATGGCATCGGAGAGCTATGTGGTTTCAGCACGATGGGGCTCCGCCGCATTTCGCAAGGGCCATTCGCGAATTTTTGCAAGAAACATTTCAAGGGAAATGGATTGGTCGACGTGGGCCAATTGAATGGCCGCCCAGATCTCCGGACCTGACTCCTTTGGATTACTTCTTATGGGGACACCTTAAATCAGTTGTGTACGTTAACAGGCCAAGAACAATACAGGTGCTAAAGGATACCATAACAGCAGAATTTGAAGCCATAAGAACGAATATTACCATCCTCAGGAATGTGCAAACGTCTTGCGTCAACCGGGTTACAAAGTGTTTAGAAGAAGGTGGACGTCAATTTGAACACCTATTGTAATTTCTGAATTAAAACATTAAGGTAGGCCGAAATTTTCTTTTCCATTATAAACTTCCTATGGGGCCAGACTTTTGCCCCACCCTTATATATATAAGGCTTGGTTTATTGGTAAACAATAAGTTTACCAATATATATATATATATATATATATATATACTGCACACACACATATGTATTATGTATATAAATATCCATAGGTATATATATACCCTAAGACATATAACAAACTTATAAACAATGTAAAACACAACAAAACAAAGAAATGTGTATAATGTATATATCACAAAACGCACCTTTCGTTAGTACCTTGGGGTTTTTGAACACCCCATCCACAGAAAAAACACTTGTTTCTCTCAAGCGAGCTAGCGTAGAACTAAGAAATCCCAGGGATGACTCACTGAGAATAATTAGAAAGCTGCCAGAAGTACCATGTCAGTCAGTGTTGCCAACTGTAATTAACAAGAATTTTGTATTTTTTACATGCGAAAAAGGTGTTCTGCTTGTTGCAGAATTTTTTTTATTTCTTTTCTGAAATCAGCAAGGTTGATTGTACAAAACCTGAAATGTGCCTCCAGATCGCTCATGACGCTACACGCTATTGTCTAAACAGTTTCAACAACTCGAAACAGCCATTTTATTGGTTTTATGGAATACTATTCTCGAACGATTTCAAAAAACGAATGCATCTCTTCAAAAACAAGGAATGTCGTTAGACTCAGCCACCCTCTTGCTGAAATCGCTACTGCAATTTGTTAAAGATCTCAGATCAAGATTTGACGAATTCGGGGACCAGGGCATCGGAAAGTGTGGTCATCGAGTATACAAGGAATCGACCAACGCACAAAGAAGAGAAAGCGCCATCATGACGAGATCGGAACTGCCGAAGATACGAATCTGACATCAAAAGATTCATTTCGGACCACTGCATTTCTACCGATAATTGATAAACTGTGTACCACTCTGAACACTCGTCTAGAAGCGTACGCTGTCCTGCAGAAAAGATTTGGATTTTTGTATTTCCTTCTAGTCCTGGACATCAACAGTCTTCGACGGTCAGCTGAACATCTAGTAGAATGCTATCCGGCTGATCTGGAGAAAGAGCTGGTAACAGAAATTGTGCAGTTCGCTGCCCTAATGAAACTCACCAAAAGTGAATCAGAATCCCAGACGGAACGTGAAGACATGTGCAACAGATTTTATCGGCATATGAACACAAACGAACTGAAAGGAACATTCCCAAACATGGAAATAGCAATGAGAATATACCTGTGTGTGTTTGTCACGAACTGTTCTGGTGAACGTTCATTCTCGAAACTTAAACTGATCAAAAATTACCTTCGCTCGACAATGGGCCAGGAGCGCCTTTCGTCCCTGGCGCTGTTGAGTATAGAGCATGAGGTGTTGCAGTCGGTGAGTTTCGAGTACACAATCACGCAGTTTTCCAAACAAAAAGTCAGGAAGCGTCCTATGTAATATTCATTACAAATCTACACCCTATCTCGTGACCCGACAATTCAGCGCAGGACAATTCAGCGCCGACAATTCAGCGCAAGACAATTCAGCGCAAAGACAATTCAGCGCAAGACAATTCAGCGCAAGACAATTCAGCGCAAGACAATTCAGCGCGAAAATACCAACAAAGAAGAAGAAAGAACAAATCCAGAGGGAAGAGAGGCTTGCAACTGTTAGGTTAGGTTAGGTTAGGTTAGGTTTCTAGTTTTTTAAATAAAATCTTAATTTTAACAATTCTAACAAATTTTGTTTTTTTAAATAAAATTTTAATAATTATACTCCTTTGAATTTTATCTCCGATTTGTCACTCCTTCGTTATGTCACTCCTTCGTTACGGTATTTATGTCACTCCTTTGTTATGTCACTCCTTTGAAATGTCACTCCTTCGATACAGACCCAATTTAGCATATATATAATATACAAATTTTCTCTTTTTATTTATTGCAATTTATTTTTATTATTTTTAACTAAACTTTTAACTGTACTGACTTGCACTGAATTGTCGGCGCTGAATTGTCTTGCGCTGAATTGTCTTTGCGCTGAATTGTCGGCGCTGAATTGTCGGCGCTGAATTGTCCTGCGCTGAATTGTCGGTGCTCCACTCTATCTACAGTACAGTAAGCTGTACAGTTTAGCTGTTTATTAAGTGCATTACAACTGTGTAGCTGTTTATTAAGTACATTACAATAACTGTGTAGATGTTTATTAAGTGCATTACAACTGTGTAGCCTACTAGTGTAGCTGTGTACACTGTATGTGTACATAGTTAAGTTATAGTCTTTAATATCACATTAATAAGCCGAATGGCTTCCGCATGTGTTTTGTGTTTTAAAAAAATATATCTGTTATGTGCATTACAAAATATTGTCATTCATTAACATACTAAAATAATACATCCCGAGAAATAGTTTGCCCAAGGCCCCGCACACTGTAAATGCGCCCCTGGTCATATGCCTTTCATGTATATAAATAGCACAACCACCTTTACGTCTCGCTGTTCTATCCGCTCTTAGTAAATTGAATCCATCGATATGCAATTCTTTCTTATCGATACAGTGTTCGCAATTTTCGCAGTTTCCTTGGCAGTCTTTAAGATGTGTTTGTGAGGCATGCGATGTCCGCCCTTGTTTCGGCCATAACACCTTTCAGGTACGAAACTTTTAGTGAAGTGTTCGGTTTTATTCCTTGAATATTTGCCAGGAAAATGTTTATGTTCTTTGTTTTGCATTGCCCCTTGTGCATTTTAAGTTCGTTGTCCTTTGATATCGTGTGATTTGTAGCCTTGTGGTCCTCCGAGATGGATCCGTTCCCGCCTACCTGTTCTGGTAGCTTCTTGCCATGTAGTGGTCCGGCTCGAGTGTTCCCAGCTGTGTCAGTTGCATGTGCTGTATAAGACTTAGCAGTCGTATTGTGTCCGAGATGTTGAAAAAATTTTGTGTGCTGTGTTTTGTTTGCTATTTGGGTACATATTCTTTTTTCTCACATTCCTTCTGTTGTCATTTGAGACTTGTCCTTTGTCCTTTGAACTTGTCGGGAGATGATGGTAGTAGCATTTTCTCCCGTACTGGCAGGTTCCATATGGCGAGTAGGTCTTGCAAATGTTCGGATGGTAGAATTTGCATTTTCCACCAAATTTGCAGTGACCATTATTGTAGAAGTAGTTGCACACAGGAGGGTGTTCGTAAGTACATTCTCTTCCCTTATATGCATATTCCTTTCACATAGTATTTACATATATTTTCTTCCCCATTTTCACTTGGGACCTTTGTTTTTGGTGGTTTCAGTATGGTTTCTTTATTGTCTGCTTGTTTTTTCCTATTGCTGCTAATGCCCTTCGTTTGAAAACTTTGGATTTGGTTTTGTGCCTCTGTTTCCTCTGTTGGTGCTTTTTATTTCTATTATTTCTGCTTTTGCTGTTTTCTTTTGTTCGTTTTTCGCATTTTCCTCTCGTACTATCTTCGTTCCTTCTATTTCTTTTCTCTATTCACTATTCATAAGCCCTTCTTTTGCCTTTTCCTCATAGTCTCGTTCTGATTTAAAAACTGCAAACAAGTTTATTTCGATTATGCAGCTTTTGCAGAAGAACTTTATTCCGTTCACTTGTTTAGCACCCGTTATAAGACAAATTTCTTCGTCGCTCCAATTCAGGCATTGAAATTCGACTAAGTTCTGGCAAAGATCACAGCGAATTGTTTTTGATTCATCTGTTTCTTTTTTACAGTATCCACAGGGTTGTATGAATTGATTTACCATTGCCATGTTTCTAATGGTATGTAAATGATTGTGCTCGAAATATTAACTCAAAATGGTAATTTATTAAGCGAGGTACTTATTTGACTCGACTTTAGAAATGAGGGAGGGAAAGTTTTTCCGTTATTCCATGGGGTAGGGGTGGGGGATGTGGCACGCTGTAGGTTCCCACTGGTATATATATATATATATATATATACACTATATGATCAAAAGTATTCGGACACCGCATGGTTTTGGGAAAAATGGTTTTATTATGGCATTTAGTAACCAGTAGGTCCACCCTTTGCTTTTATTACAGCGTCAACACGTCGAGGCATACTTTCCACCAGTTTTCGGTAAGTCTGTGCAGGAATGGCTCGCCATTCCTCTTGCAGAGCTGATGCAAGAGATGCAAGTGAAGCCGGGCGTGGTGTGCGGTTTCGTATCCGTCGCTCCAGTTCGTCCCACATGTGCTCGATTGGGTTGAGATCGGGGCTCTGAGCAGGCCAGTCTAACAAATCCACCTTATTTTCACGAAACCAGTCCTGCACACGCCTTGCAGTATGGCAGGGAGCTCGATCCTTTTGAAACAAACAATGGCCATCTCCGTAGTATTGCCACAGTGTAGGGAGGGCCGAATTGTCCAGAACGTCGAGATAAACGTCAGCGTTCATGGTAGTGGGTATAACAACCAACGGGCCGAGCCCTAGCCAGGAAAAACAACCCCATACCATGATGGACCCTCCACCGAACTTCACCATTGGACGTACACAGTCAGGAAGAAGCCGTTCTCCGGGCTGTCGCCACACCCAAACACGCCCATCAGACTGGAAGAGTGAATACCGCGACTCGTCGCTCCAAAGAACAGTTTTCCAGTCCTCCACGGTCCAGGAACGACGGGAGACACACCAGGCCAAACGACGCGTGGCATTAACTTTTGTAATCAGTGGCTTGTGTACAGCTGCTCTACCATAATAACCGAGTCTGTGCATCTCTCTGCAGATAGTTACAGTACTAACGGAGGTACCGGATGCTCTTCCTACCTCCTCACCGATGGAAGCGGCAGAGGACGTGCGGGACTTCTTGACATGTCGTACCAGACTTCTTCTATCACGTTCCGTCAGTTTGCGTGGTCGTCCGGAACGTTTTTTCGCGTTAGTTGCACCGTCGTGCTTCCATCTCATGATAACATCCGCTACAGTCGACTTTGGTATATCCTGTTTGGCTGCAATGTTTCGTATAGAAACGTTACTTAAATAACATCCGATGACGAGTCCACGTTGGAACTCGGAGAGTTCACGTCCGCGCGGCATGGCTTCACAACAGTTACTGATAACTTAACAGAACACCTCAGCATTATAGTTTCGCCACGCTTTTTCCCAGCATACCTTTCGGCGAAGGTGATATTTGCAGAAATGCGGATTTTCCGGGGTATCCGAATACTTTTGATCATATAGTGTATATATATATATAATATATATATATATATAGGATTGAACTCAGAATGGTCCCCTGAGGTTTTTTCACGATACACACAGACCGTGCATGGAACAAGGAACTCTTCTGGGAAAATTAAATCAACTATAGTCCGAATAAGTAATGGTAAATGACAAACACAATAGCTTTTTCTTTTTCACGATGTTAGCTCGACGTGGGAAACTGGTCACTCGCAAAGAGGCCCCAAAAATATAGCTTCCCGACGTGGGCAACGGGTCACTCGCACAGAGGCCCCAAAAATATAGCTTCCCTCACCAGCTATCTTCAAAGTAGATAGGATCCAGCTTTGGGACAGGATCCTGTCATTTTGAAAAACAAAATTTTAGAAATATGCAATAGAATAGTTACCCAAATTTGATTTTAATACATTCAAAGAAAACGTCTGAAATTAAGGACAAACAAATATATTAAACGAAAAGCATATATTTAACTGGTTTTTGTTGAATTTTTAATTAAAATTTATCACTATTTTATTGTAGACTAATATAATAAATTAATTTTAAAGAATTAGTTCAGAATAATTTAACTTACTTTAATGGTCGATTTTTAATGGTTTTGTATATATCACATAATGAGCGCGGGGGTGCGCACACA